>PITA01002943.1:13010-149122 GCA_004023965.1 Spilogale gracilis
CCGCCCAGGCCTGCCTCCGCCTGAGCCGCCACAGCTGCCGGAAAAGCAGCGGGAGTGGATTCTATCCTGCCCTTCTCTCCTGTTTCTCTCCACACCGTGGGCCGCGTGTAGACCCCCCCAGGGGAAGACGTTTTTTTACAGACTTTTGTGGGACCAGAGAGGCCCCAGGTCCCTGGGGGCAGACAAAGTCGCCCGATCCCAAAGGAGTTGTGGCTTAGAGGTGCGGGAGTGAAGCGACAAGTGGGGGCGGGGGCAGAAATCAATACAA
The DNA here is from genome assembly GCA_004023965.1 of Spilogale gracilis. Lineage (NCBI taxonomy): Eukaryota > Metazoa > Chordata > Mammalia > Carnivora > Mephitidae > Spilogale > Spilogale gracilis. Next base: position 13,279 of record PITA01002943.1, read on the forward strand.
CGTCTGCACCATTGGCTTTTAAGTATTTTCTTTGTAGACAAAGATGACATCCCCTGACTAAGATGGGGGGGCAGATTTTAGGCATTTTAGGAATTTGGGGAGAGTGAAGAACCAGTAGGAGGGAGGGTAAGAGTGTTGAAAAAGAGAGGATTAAGAGAATGGCCAGAGGATAATAAGGCCTTGCATTTTTTTTTTTTACCATAAAGTTGTTACAGTACCAAATACATAACTCTCCCTAGCAGGAGTCAGCTACCTAGAAAGAGGTATGGTTAGAATGAGTCCTTGGGCTTGATGCACGTTTTGAGAATTGCCAGAAGGTGTGGGTAAAAACAAATGAACAAGGGAACCTACAGTTTTGTCAAAAATGTCTAATCTTAAATACATGTAAAAATTAAAATGAATTAGTAATCATTTATAATGAAATAGATGCAAATATGTATTTATACTTACATAGTAATTTGACAAACTGTGTAATTTATGATAATAAATGCTCAAATACAAACTACATGTATTTTAATGCTAATTTCTACCAAATAAGAGTTAAGTATTTTACAGATGTGAATCATTTCATCCTCACAACAATCTTATGAAAGAGGTACCATTATTGAGAACAGTAAGGAAAAGAAATCCAAGCCCAAAGTTTACCATCTAGACATTGAGGGGACTAGAACCCAGATTTTGTGGCTACAGAGCCCAGGCTCTTAACAACATGCTGTGATATTTCCTGAAATAGAAAAGGGCATAATAAGGTAAGTAAAATGGGTAAGATGGGAGACACAATGAAGATTTGAATGATATATTTTGAACAGATCAAAGGATGTTAGACTGAAAGTCTCACTGAAGCTATAAAAGACAGATTTCCAGATGTGAGAGTAACTGGTCAAGTAAACTGGAAAAACTAAAAGTTGTAAGAGCAGGATGCAAAGTTTGACAATGAGATTTTTGGAGATGAATTAGAAATGTATAATTACAACGTACAGAATGTGGGCAGCTAAGTGGGTAGCCAAGACACAGTCAAAAAGTGTTTGGAAGTAGGGTAATTCAGGGAGAGAAACGAAACATGAGAGACTTTGGACACAGAAACAAACTGAGGGACTTGGAGGGAGGGGGTGGGGGGATGGGAGAGCCTGGTGGTGGGTACTGGGGGCACCTATTGCATGGAGCACTGGGTGTGGGGCATGGGCAATGAATCTTGGAACACTGAAAAAATAAAATAAATTTAAAGTTAAAAAAAAAAGTGTTTGGAGACCAAGAAGTTATGAATGGCCAGTTTACTTGGATATTAAAGTGGGTACTAAAATCATCCAGCATGATGTCAGGTTTAGTAAAGCAAAATATGGTAAACTAGGTAAGGTACCAATATCTTGGCTGAATCAAGATGAATGACAGGAGAATGACAAATGGTAGGATAACGAAGGACAGAAGACAGTCAATAAACCAAACACTAAGCATTTTAAAAGACAGAAAGAAAATAGTGACTGGGAAAGTGCAGTAGGGTAAGATGATGAACACCAGCTCCATATTCTAACCCTGGGAGGTATAAGGGCTATGATTTCACAGCCACTTCCTTTAGCAAGGGCATGGTGAGAATCAATTCCTCAGGTAAAAACTGCCTTTTATTTAAGCAAAGAGATAAAAGAAACACCCAGAGAAGAACCTGAAATTGAGGAATTTGGGGATTATGGTAAAAAAAAAAATGATTTCCCAGGTTGTACACTAAAAGTAAATTATTCTCTGTGTGGAAAGTTCCCTCATGGTGAGTTTTCTGAATCTGTCAGATTATGTTCTTTCAAGATGAGGGCAGGCATCTGAGAGACTTTTGCTATTGCAATGAACTACCAAAAAGTCATCTGGCTGCAAAGGCTGAAGCACCATCTGGAAGGTTCAAGGACCCACTGGTCTGAGGGTCTGTTTGGACATGCATCTGTGCACTAATAGTTCCAACCTGACAAGAGGGAGACATTACTTTTTCCCCATTTAGGTAATTCTTTGGCAGTCTTCAAGGTCGGGTAATGATTTGTCTCACAAGCCAGCTAATCACAAGGACTGCCATTGGCCTGGGATCATCTGCCTTTGTTCACTTTGTTGCTTGCCTTCATGTCTCCTGAGTTTTGAAAATGTCAGCAGCGCTCAACTCAACCACCAGCAAGGTGAGATGGCCATTGTTTTCCTGTAGCTCTTCTCCCGTTTTCCTGGTTGGTGCTTTATCCTTCTTGAACCTCCTGATGCTCTGTAACTCATTCCTTTTTCTCCAGGAGACAAATACCTCTCTCTTCTAGATTATAACTTAGAGGAAGAAGAATGCTGCAGCCAAGGTACTTGAGGTCCTTAGCAGTAGTCTTTTTTTTTTTTTTATAACTCATAGTCCCCGCCTGCTTGTAATAAGCAGTTATTTCAAAACAGGTGATAGATAGTGTGACCCCGTATTAGGATGTACTAAATGCAATGTTATACAGTATGAGTGACCACAGCTCACTCACCACTCTCAGAGCTACTGCTGATCCACCAATGCTGCCAGTACCATTTTTCACCGTGATGCTTGCATTCTCCTACACCTCTCTCTACACACTACCTTCCAGCACACCACCCCGGAGATAAAATACACAACCCAAAATGCTGGGTGTGTTATGTTATATCTGAATGGGTTTCCTGTTGTTCACCACTGGAACACTGGATCTTACACAAGAAATGTGAGCAGAAAACTGTTTAAACATCCTTAAACATTTTGTGTGAATTAAAGAGGATGTTTTCCCCCTCTCCTGTAGATTTTATAAAATAAGTAGACTGTTTCTAACGTAGAAAAAATTTTAAAGCAGTTGTAGCAATTTTTGCCACTCTTATAAAAAAGGGTATCATTAAAACGTTAGTATACAGATGTAGAATGCTCCCAATAAGTAATTTGATCAAATTTTACATAAAGTCATTTTTTGTTTTGCCAACTGACCCTCCAGTAGCCTTGAGAGGTTGAATTAGCTCTAAGTGCTTTCACAAGCCTTTGTGCAATTCCAGTGTTTTGTAACAAATGCCTAACCCCATCATTTTTTTGCCTTTTCTAAATAGCTAAAGTCACAATTTTCCTTTCATGTCTGAGCTACAACTTTGATTTTCCATCAGCACAAACATGTGGATAAGCTAAAATAGATCTAGAGCTAATGCTCAACACCAACAGATCGAGATGAAAACACATACACACATGTAGTATTTGTTATCAGCTTCATCTGAGCAGAACAGGATGGAACATTAACTTCAACCTCCTCACCTCACTGATCCTGGGCTAAAGCTTTCAGATGTGCTGTTGATTTTGAACTCCATTAGTTTTTTATGCTCAGGCTGTGAGAAGATTCATTCTCATGCAAGGCCTGGAACTGGCTGCTAATAAAATCCTACCCTGACAAATAAATGGACTGTAATATAACCTGCTTTCGGGCAGTGAAATCTCAACCACTCAGATATGATCTGTAGCAAAGCAATATGCTGCCTACTACTGTTCCTCCAGTACTCTATCGCTCTGCTTGTCCCAAATTTCTCCATTAACAAAACTAAAACTATACATCATCTGCCACAGGATTGCAACGTTTTTTGTTATGATTTTTGAGATAAGTTCGAACAGGATAGCTGTTAAATTTAATAAAAGGCTCCTATTAGAGCCATATACACAAAATTCTTAAGATTGTTTTAACTGACCAGTGTGAAGAAGACTGAAACAGGTATAATATAGGTTCTCCATAACAAGCTGAAAAACCTGAAATTTTCTTTTTTCATTCTACGTATGAACTAAAATAACATTTCTAGTAAAGCAGATGGCATCTATTTATCTAAAGTTTGTGATTATAATTTACTAAACTCTAAACTCTGAAAGACATAAAAAGGAAGGGCAAGACAGGTGTGGAAAAGATGATTACACTGATGAAGGCAGGTTAAGAATTTATAAAGAAGACCCTATAGAATTGTATTCCTTGCTTTCCTCTCAGGGATGTTGTGAGGATCCAATATGGCAAGGCAGTGAAATTGTATTACATGTTATGAAGCAACAGATGAGGCAAGATATTATTTTTATCAAAAACAATATTGTCAGTCCTTAATAAGCATAACAATTCACTAAATTCTATTTCAACTATGAATCTGACACCATAAAATAGTATTACAGAAGGAAAAAGAGTCTGAACACATAATTTATTATTTAAGCCATTTTCATAGTTCTCTACAGGTATAAAGAATAATGTTTTTCTCCCTAGCAAAACTTTCTGGATAGCTCAATTAATACTCATAATTAGTAAGATTTTTTCTTATTTGCAACACACTAAGGAATTCTCAGGTACCACCTTACAGTAATTGCACTGTTTTCACTGAGTTCTGAACATGTATTCAGCTTAGAATTATGTCATTTAATGTTTTCCTCACAGAGATTCCAACAAAGTAGGTCTGACCACTGTACATCAACAGAAGTAGAACACCATGAAGCAGACTCACACAGGAACGGAATACAGAGAAACATAAAAGAAGAGGATGTGAAAAATCAGGAACACCAATCAAGGTAGGTTTTCTAAGGGAATGTAGATATGAAGGAAAAGGAAGTGGTAGGTTCAGGAAGAACAAGGATGAGGGCAGAGCCAGCAGAGCTAAATCCACACATCTTGTATGAGCAATTTCTGTGAGACGGATATAAGATAAGCTGGCTACCCTCTATCACAACTGGACAAATAGAAAGACTGGTAAAATATGAAGGAGAAGATGTTGTTCAAAGGCCTCAAGATATTGGAATCTTTTCAAGTGAAACAATGTATTATATTTTTAATCAAAAACAATGTCTGTGACCCTGCAAAGATCACTTAACATCTCCAAATCTTGGTATTATCAGCCATAACATGAAGATAATAATAATTGCAGTCAGGATCATTATGAGGTGCTCATTTGCTAGTAACAATTACTACTTAGAAACTATTGAATAAGAGATTAAGACATTGATGTGGTGTTTAAGAAAGAAAATGAAGATTCTTTATAAAAAATTATTTCATTTCTTTCCAATCAAGTTCCCCAATTGTAAATGAATCACATAAGAATCATAGGTCATGGGAGTTATTTTACTGGCAAGTTTTTCAAAGATTAAAAGTATCATATATTAGAAAGAAAACAGACTTAGTCATTTATTGTGTGGTTTTGTACAAAATATTTCTTATCTATACAATAAGTTACACGGCTGTATTTGTAACTAATATACAGCATGGTGACTACAGTTAACAATACTGTATTGGAAGAAAAAGACGAAGCTGTCTGGCCCATATTTTTATCAATGTGGACATTTAACTTGATGTCAATGAATATTAAATTTGGAACAGAATTCTTCTAAAAGAACTCAGTAACCTTCATCAGAGAAAATGGTATGCTTCATTCAAGAAGAAAAGAAAAACAACTACTTCAGACCTTCATTAGCCTGAACATGAGAGGTCATCCTTTAATGTGTGGCAGCATTTCAAGACATTACTTTCCTGAACCCTGCTTTTAGCATAGGCTTTTGTAAGGGAGATGGAGAATATGGAAAACGTTACTTAACATGACATCTTTGGTTCACCTCTATCTCTGGCAATATTCAAGTAATACTGTTTCTAAGAAAAGCAAACAGTCTTTAATGCTCTACACCGAGCCTAGAAAACTAATCCCAAAATGTTATCAGGTGACAACTTGAAATACTTAATTGAAGTCATTTACTGTTTTTGGTAACATTACATCGAAATTTAGAACTAACTTTTAATTAAAAAGCTTCAAATTAGGGGCGCCTGGGTGGCTCAGTTGGTTAAGCAACTGCCATAGGCTCAGGTCATGATCCTGGAGACCCGGGATCGAGTCCCACATCGGGCTCCCTGCTCAGCGGGAAGCCTGCTTCTCCCTCTCTCACTCCCCCTGCTTGTGTTCCCTCTCTGGCTGTGTTTCGCTCTGTCAAATAAATAAAATCTTTAAAAAAAAAAAAAAGCTTCAAATTAACTGGGATGAAAATGTAAGGATTATTATATAATGGATAATACTTAAATATTATAACCATAAAGATGCTAAAAGGTATTATACATGTTTGAAAATGAGGCATTCGTGACTTTGAGCATTGCTGCCTTGTCAGCACCTGATATTAGTCTCAGAATTACGTGTAACTGGGCTTCAACTTGTTTATTATTTCTTTGTTATGATATGTTATCACATAATTAGTTCAATCGCAAACCTGTCACTCAATTTTTAGACTGTGAGCACCTTCAGAAATGCACTCTGACTTTTTTACTCTGACTTATTCACCTCTTGTATTTAGTGAATGAGTAAATCAACCAACATATAGGAAGCAACTCCTATATGAATCTTGGACTAAGAAAGTCATCTTTTAAACATGTTTAAGTAAATTCTGAACTAGCTGTGGATAAAGGCACTGAATCAAGGATGAGAAGAAGTAAGTCAGTGATCAAATTTGAAACTAAAATTCATATAGCACTCCAGTTACAAAAGAATATATATTTACACTAATGATGTTTAATTGACTCTTTTGCATCTAAGACCCTCAATTACACACCAGATTTTGGGTTGAGATTTTACCTACACAAACAATAGTTTAATTGAGGCATATTATTTTATGTGGCCTTTCAGAACCAAGTATAAAATGGATCCTGATTATGCATATACCCATTTCCTGCTTTGACAGTTCTGTGACAGATACGGGATCTCTTTGGATCAGATATTAGAAAGGAAAACGGGTTTAAAGCACTAATTCCTATCTGATTCACCAACAGCCATTGTTTAATATCTCTTCACTGGGTTCCATATCATGAAAGATTATGCCACTAATCAACACTGATTAAGCAATAAGTAATTTATTTCCCTATTTATTTAAATGAAAAACATCTGTGTTTGCTTAGCAGAACTTGTGCCATTAGCTACACATTGCTTTTATTGTCACAGCAAATAGAAATAATTTCTGCTGACATAGTTTATGATAATCAAAGACTCTTTAGCTAGTCACAGCCCGCTTACCAGTGCTAAGTGTACTTTGACCTACAGACTCTGCAAGAACAGATATTGCTTGTGTACTTTCCCCCATATCCACTGGTCTCTAGCAGACTAAGAACACATGAGCTCACATTGAGAAGCATGGACTTATAGTTCATAGATAGAACAGGGACTAACTTGTAAATAAGAATCCTTTAAAAGATATATTGTAACAGTCCCCCAATTCCTAAATTTTATAGGCACAGGACTGTGATGAAATGGAATAACATGTATAATAAACATATTGTTAAATGATCATTAATCCTATTAATTTGATTAAATTTTAAAATCAAAGATATGTTATTTCACTATATCAAGCATGGAGTTCCTCATATACACATCATTTCAGTCATCAACAGACAGTAAGGAAACGACTTATTTGTGTGAAAAATAAGGTTATTGTGACACTTTTCAAGTCTTTATAATGTGGACTTTAATATAAAATAGATAGCAATTACACACTAATGAAGTATTTAAGAAATAATCTGCCACTCAGTTAACTATTGAACGATATATTTCCATTTTTCTTATTCTAATGCCTACACTGAAACCAGAATGCTATTTTAGTCTTTTTAAGCACACTTCAAAAGTAAGTTTATAAGAGTAAAAATACATTATACCCCAATACTGTTTTAATATCTACTTGTATATGTATTTGTATGAATATATTTAGGAACCAAAGAAACATTTCAGATATGTGTTACTACTGACATTTATTCAAATTATTCCAAGTAAATAGTAGAATACATTGTAAGTAATAAAAGTATCTGTGCTCATAAAGAAATCTTTTATCTCAGCCCAGTCTCCTTTGGCCCTCATTACTACAGCTTAAGTTCCAAGGGAATGGCCTTGCTCTCTAATGGATTCCTCTAATGTTCTTCTACAGTACAAACTAAACACTGAATCAAGGATGAAAATGAAATTATCCCAGAAAAAATACAATGCAGGAGATATTATTTATGGATTTTCCAGTATAGATTAAATGGCAATGAAAACTATTAGATAATAAAAGGATGCAACCCGAAGCCTAGAATTCTATAAATATAAGATTCTTGGTATTGTGGAGAACACAATGTCAGCCCAGCCCAACAATCCCAATACCCTTGAGCAAAACGCTTACATATCCTATGCCTGAGTTTATTCATCTTCATAATGAGGAGCTGGATGAATTGGCCTTTTAGTACCCTTCCAGATCTAATACTTTACACTAGCCTACCTTTTACTATAATACAATCACGTTTATTCTCCCTTCTCTTTTTGCACTCAGAAAGTAGCCAAACATTCCCTTTTTAAAGTATATGCTGCCACCTAAGTTAGAGAAAGAGATGGTTCATCATTATAGAAGAAAATAAACTACATACTAGAATATCTCTGTCCAGAGCAAATCAGGTAATACCTCCCACTTAAAAACAAATACTCTATTACAGGACTACCTTCGAGTTTAAATAAATAACTGTTTTTGCAATGATGTGATTAGTCCCTATACCTTGTATTCAACAAAGTACTCTAAACACCTTAAATCACACCAAAACCAATGATTAATGGTTTACAGAATCACTCTGATAAATGTAGAAACAAGTGCTGATTCATCCCGTGTCTCCCAAGTCACATGAAGAAAAAGAGAAGCAAACAGAGAATGTACCTTCTGCACCAGGTCCTGGCTAGCTAGTAGATGAAAGTTGTCTTTTCTTTCTTTCCACGGGTGACATACAGGATAAAAGAAATGCTCTTTGACAGCACATCCTCTCCCTGTGCTCACTTCAGCTATGTAAATACAGAGAAACTGTGAAAGCAAGGGCAGAAAAAAAAAAAACCCAAATCTATCATTCCTTTAGCTTCTCATGCAGATGCTTATAGCTCCCTGGCTGGGAGCTCTTTCAGTTTTCTTTTTGAGGCTCCCATGCCCCTAAGATGATGCACACACGACCCAAGCTGGGAAATGTGACCCAAGCTGGGAAATGCTAACTGAGAGAACCACGGTAAGTGCTATTTCAACAGTGTTTCAGGGAGAAGTTGCCAAGATATTAAAATCATCTTTTTTGCTGTGATTGTTGTGATGTTTGCACCCTTTTCCCTCAAGCGCCAGAAGAAAACCTAAACGGGAAAGCATTCTTTACACTCAGGCATGGCAACAACAGGAGAGTAATGAACTCAGGACACACACCATGACAAGGGCATCTACCCGAGCTTCGGCAGCATAGGAATTTGATTTGCTTTTTGACAGCAAGAAAGCTCATTAGAGCTTTCGGTCTTTTGTCTCTTTCTATGATACGGGAACAGATGATTTCATCCAAATGATAAATTTTGACCATGTGATAAAAATGTAGTATTTTATTTTTTCAAAGACATCTCTCTCTTAACACATCGGTTTCATTTGGAAAAATAAGCTGTATGACCAAAATCACTGTTCCGCTGCCGTTTTAATAAAACCATAACCGATGCCTGTAGGTTACATTTTAATGATAAAAGGACAGTGACAACTCGCTGATAAATTTCACAGAAAACTGAAAAGCATGGGCACTCCTGGTAGGGCACTGGAAATTAATGGACATGGCTGTCTTTTCAATTAAGCTTCTGTGAATATAAATTATTCAACCTTCACTGTTAAACAATCATTTAAGAAATTTAGCACATCTTGTGAACAATAATATCATCGGTGTCCTATAAGTTAGGTCCTTATTTTTCCAGGTATCATACTGCAGACAAACCTTTAGGTGGTTTTTAGTTCACATTTCAAATTTCTGATGACCTTTAAAACAACTTACTAGAAAAAAGAGAGAGAAGGAGAGTAAAATTGAAAAGGGTCAATTCCAGTAGTGGAGGGAAACAATCTATTAGTAGAAATCAAAAAGGAAAAGAACCCTTGTCGAAAAAGGGGAAAAGTTCAAATCAGGGAAGAACCTCATGTTCCCCAGGGCTTCTATGAGAACGTAATAAAGTGACTGGGTTAACAAGGTCACAGAAACAGTATCAGATATTGAAATCAAGAACTTGACTAACTTAATTTCAAAACTGACCTTTTCACCATCAGGCAAGAAATGACTTGTTTTCCTAGTGTATAGTGGGAAGCCTGAGGCTACCAGGCAAATTCTGGCCCAGAATCCCCAACGGTCCCTGCTGACAGCATATGCTCTTTCTCTGTGTAGCTTCCTGCCATTTTCATGGCAGCACACGGTACAGGTGCAGTCACTGAATAGTCCCATATAACTTAGATGAAATTCTCATTTCCTATAAACGGGCTACTCTTGAACTCAGGAGATAAGCTCTAAACATATATACGTTGATTCGATTTTTATTTTAAAATTCATTTTCACAGAAAACTACAAAATTTAAATGTACAAAGGATATCACCCAAAGACCTGCTCGCCACCAAAATCCACTGTGGACATTGCATCGTCCTTTTTGAGAAAGAATTTTTAATGTTTATATAGTCACTGGTATATAATTTTGTAGCCTGTTCTTGCTTAGATTTTTCTTTATTTGCCAGCATCACGGCAGCCTTACTTCTAATAAAGTTTCTAGATAATATTAACAGCAATACTCTATGCAAAATGGGTGATGGGGAGTGGAAGATAAAGGCTTCTAGTTATGGAATGGGTAAATGATGGGGATAAAAGATAAGGAAGAGATGGGGCACCTGGGTGGCTCAGTTGGTTAAGCTACTGCCTTCAGCTCAGGTCATGATCCCAGAGATCCGGGATCGAGTACCACATCCGGCTCCCTGCTCTGCGGGAAGCCTGCTTCTCCCTCTCTCGCTCCCCCTGCTTGTGTTCCCTTTCTGGCTGTGTTTCTCTCTGTCAAATAAATAAAATCTTTAAAAAAAAAAAAAGATAAGGAAGAGAGAATAATATAGTTTGTGGTTCTGTTAATAGGTTGCATGGTTAATAGAGGGTATCTACACTTGTAGTGAGCATAGAGAAATGGGTAGAGTTGTTAGAGCACTATGTTGCACACATGAAATGAATGTAACATTGTGCACTAACTGTATTCAAATAAAAACAAAACAAATAGTATCATTTCATGACTTACAAAGAGCTATAATGATCATTTTATATGTACTGTACTACCTTAGGTAACCATTCTAAAACTGTCAACTATTTAGGTTGTTTTGGTTTTTCTCCATTTCAGTAACATTGAAATTAATTCTTTAGTATTGTGCCAATATTAACTCTCAAATACGGTGTAGTTTCTCTCACTATGTTGGGCATATCCAGGTTAAAAAAATTACAATTAGGTAAGTGAAAATTATATCTCATTTTAAAATTTTCATTATTCCCTTACTCATTAAATTAACTATTATGTCTCATGGTTATTGGTCATTTGCATTCTGTTTCTTATTAATTATTTTTACTTCTTGTATTTTATTAGAATTAAGATGCCAATTACTTTCCAGTTTATAAAGCACTCTGTGTTTTAAAGTTATCAATCTTTATGGTAAATATACCTTCAGTGTCCAGTTTAAGGTTTAATTTCATTTAACAATATTTTCTTCTACCTTTTTTGCATTACTAATCTTTCCAGATCAGGAAAAAAAAAAAAGTGGGGGGTGAGGAAAAGAGGCAAAGGTTATCATTCTTGGGCTCACAAAATAATGGCATTTTTACAGTTGTTAACATGTTCTTATTCACACACTGTAAAGCCTATTCTTAGGTTGTTTGGATCTTCTCAAATATAAAGACGCTTGTGACTACCTGGGCAGTAGGCAGGCTGCTATTTTGATCCTGCAAAAGGAAAAGCATCACACCTCCAAGGCAACAACAAGCCAATTTTGCTACTGCCATAAACTTTTTATAATCTACTACCAGTTAGTCTTCAAATTATTTACTAAAAACAGCTATCACGGTAATTATTCTATTCTAGTTATTCTATGATGAAACACATATATGTATCCATTAGAACACTTAAAAATCAAGTCTATAATCACTTATTTATAGGTGTTTCTTCCCGACAAACTGTGAACTACTGAGGAACATGTATTCTTTTTTACTCCAAGATTATCTTATAAGAGAATAGGTGTCCAATTAATGTTAAATGAAGAGCATAATCACCTATTTAAAGGACAATAAGTAATTAGAGAATGAAATACAGAGGAACAGGAGTAGAAAGCAAATACATAATTATACCATTCTCTGATATGGCAGAGAAGGACCAGAAAATCGGGACACTTGAAGTAACCAAATGAAGAGAAACTGTGGTCACTCAGTCAACTCTTCAGACAAAAAGGAACTGGCTGGATTTCCAGCAGCCTGTGCATTTACTCAAGCTTCTGGTTTCCAGTGGGAGATACCATCATCACATCTGGGGTTAGTCAGCTTCACAGGAGCAGGGTGTCGGCCACGCCCTCTTGGGAATTATGCTCCCTCTAGAACCTGTTTTCTCACACGTCTTCTACTATGATTATGATGAACAAAAAACAGGTATGTTTTAAGTGGAACTTCCATTCTCTATGTAAAGACCTATAGAGATGCCTCATATACCTGAGGTAGCCCATTCACTCTCCCACAAAGACTAGTCCATCATTAGATCAGCGTCTTTTAAGAACAAGAAAAGTGCCTCATAAGGATGTTAAAAAGAAAAAAATAAAAAGAAATAAGAATTCAATCAATGAAAGAGACAAACTAAAGTAAAATACTATGATAATTAAGCAAATAAATCAAAAAATGCTCTTCAAGGAAAGAAAATATTAAGTTCCAAACAGATCAAAAGCCAGGATTTCTACGGAGTTTCCTGAAGGAAGAGATAGATTATACTATTTTTTTAAATAATTTGTTTTATTTTATTTTTCAGTGTTCCAAGATTCATTGTTTATACAACCAGTGCTCCATGCAATACGTGCCCTCCTTATCACCCACCACCAGGCTCACCCAACCCTTCACCCCACTCCCTTCCAAAACCCTCAGTTTCTTTCTTAGAGTCCACAGTCTTTCATGCTTTTTTCTTTTCTTTTTTTTTTAAGATTTTATTTATTTGACAGAGAGAAACACAGCCAGAGAGGAAACACAAGCAGAGGGAGTGAGAGAGGGAGAAGCAGGTTTCCTGCTGAGCAGGGAGCCTGATGTGGGACTCGATCCCAGGTCTCCGGGATCATGACCTGAGCCGAAGGCAGTAGCTTAACCAACTGAGCCACCCAGGCGTCCCCTCTTTCATGCTTCTTAAGATGAGTTTAATACTCACAAGCTAATATGAGACAACAATCTGCAGAAATTAGGCCCTATATGTAAAATTCCTATGATTAATCAATTATGATCAAGTATGATCTACGAAGACTAGTGAGATATCGTTCCTTAGATAAGACACAGCTTCTCATCAGTTTAAGCATTTCCAATTGTACCATCTTTTATTAAACACAGATTTATTATCATAATAGGAAATCAAAACCCACATAATACAACTGATAAGCAAATGTATAACAGGAATTACTGCAAATGGACACTGCTTATTTATCACCTCTATCTTCATTTTAAGAAAAAAAGTTTCCATGTACAAGTTTGAACTTAGTCTCATTGTTCCCGTTTTAAAACGGTACTTACAGTAGAAAAAAATTAACATAGCCCATTTGTTCCTGGACTTCACACAAAATCAACGAAGAGACTCAATGACTAAAAAATACCATCTTCAAAGAAATTCTGATATGTCCATGAGACCAAATTTAATAAGTGAAAAAAAAGGACTGACACATTTAGTGAAGACAGATAAGGATGCTCATGATTATAAGGCTCATAAAGTTAGGATTTCATCATGAAAACTATATTCTATAGGCCAAACCAATTCCTTGTTTTTAACAATAGAGTCCCTGGGCAGGGCTGTAGCAATGAATTCCATAGACCCTATTCATCAGTCTGAAGAGGCAGGTAAAATATAAGCACCCAGACAAGTCATTTTTATAGAAAGCCAACTATCTGTGTATTAGTACAGAGAGAAAACACTACATTTTTACCAACCCTGACATTTTCAGTTTGCTGTGGAGACAAAAAAACTAACAAAGACACACCTACAATAACGAGATCATGAAGTGAAATCTACTACCACAGGACTTCCCTGAAATAGCTGGTCCAGGAAAATCCCAGTACTTCCAAAGAAGAGTAATGTTATACAACGGAACCAGAAATAGATCTACTCAAAGACACTACATTGTCTAAGAAAGGAGGAGCCTGAGGAAGGGAAGGAGAAAAGGAGAAAAAAAGGAAAGGAACAAAAATGTTAAATGTTGCCAAGAGAAATTGAAAATCACAACTGTCTGTATTTATATTTACACATATAAAGCAGGGAGGACACCAATATTAGTCTCAGCATACACTACACCTAGCCTACCAGCAGCTTTCCACAAAGCCCTCCTCATTCAGGGCACTTAGAGCAGGGCAACAAGGTGTGCTGCCTGCTGGCAAGGAGCAGGTACCTTCTACACCACATTTCTGTCTCCCTCAGCCTCTCCCACTAGGCCCCTCCCTCCAATCTCAGAAGGGGATTTAATCTCTTTTCCTAGGGTCAGAAGAGTGCCAGCCTTCCTACTATATGGCTTATTGAAAACTTCTTTGTTCTGTATCTTCCAGGCTCAGTGCTCTCAAAATTAACTGTTTGTGCCTTCAAAAATTGTCCCTTGCAGATTAAAATGCTTCTTGGAGATACTCACTTTGAAAACCCTGTTTCCAGACCCCAAACTGAATGTCTACCTTCCCTAGGATCAAAATGGCGAACACTGAGGGAACTAGGAATAAGCAAATGTTACTAAGAACGTAAGTACTTCAGCTTAAGATATTCAAAAATAGGATTTCTGATATAATAATATGATGATTGTTTTTCTGCAGTGGAAAATTTGAATATGAATATAATAAAAATTTCTTACACATAATACAAATATATTGAGAAATGACTGTGAAGAGGGCGCCTGGGTGGCTCAGTGGGTTAAGCCTCTGCCTTCAGCTCAGGTCATGATCTCAGGGTCCTGGGTTCGAGGCCCACACTGGGCTCTCTGCTCAGCAGGGAGCCTGCTTCCTCTCCTCTCTCTGCCTGCCTCTCTGCCTACTTTCGATCTCTCTGTGTCAAATAAATAAATAAAATCTTAAAAAAAAAGAAATGTTGGGGCACCTGGGTGGCTCAATTGGTTAAGCAACTGCCTTTGGCTAAGGTCATGATCCTGGGGACCCGGGATCGGGCCCCACATCAGGCTCCCTGCTCGGCGGGAAGCCTGCTTCTCCCTCTCTCACTCCCCCTGCTTGTGTTCCCTCTCTGGCTGTGTTTCTCTCTGTCAAATAAATAAAATCTTAAAAAAAAAAAAAAAGAAATGACTGTGAAGAAATTTACCATTTCCAATGTATATATTTGCTGCATTTTTACTATGTTCCAGGTATTGTACTAGGCACTAGAAACAAAAGGATAAATAAAACACCCTTATTTCTTCCATGTCTTCCTTCACAGACATGGAGTTTATGGTTATTTTCGACCTCCCTCACCCTTAGTAACTTATCCTCACTCTGCCTTTTTATTCTGGTGAGAAGTATCACATCATCAAGCAACATGTTTGGGAAAACATGTTTATTTCACAAATTGTATCTCTTTAAAGTCAGTAAACAAGACTTTGAATCTTGGAACACTGAAAAAACAGAATATTAAAAAAAAAAGAAAATACTAGCCTGTGGATATGGCACTAATGTACACTGAGATATGATGAAACTGCAATAAGTATTTACATTCACACCCCATAAATGTAAAGTCCTTCCTCACTCAGCCTTCAGGGTATTGTTCCACCTTCTTTAGTA
Source organism: Spilogale gracilis (assembly GCA_004023965.1). NCBI lineage: Eukaryota > Metazoa > Chordata > Mammalia > Carnivora > Mephitidae > Spilogale > Spilogale gracilis. Next base: position 29,055 of record PITA01002943.1, read on the forward strand.
TGTTCACCTGCTGATCCTAACCACTCTCTAACATTAAATCAATCCTATTTATTTCTTATGGTGCATACACTATTGACTGACATCCTGAAAGAATATAAAGTCAGAAGGATTTTGCTTATCACTGTCCCCATTGTCTTGGGGCAAAACACTCCTGACTGGTGATTAATTCATATCAAAGTTCTTTTGATTTATGTTCTTTGAGTGATTTCCACAAGTAAGTTCATCTATTTTGCAAACTGCATGCAGAATTAGACATGACTCTGTAGTTTTTATGGTTCCTCCTGTTGTAAAGATTGACTTACCTATTTTCCTGAAGAAATAATATAATATCATTTGATTGTCATGACAGTCCCATGTAGTAAATACTATTACTATCCTTGTAAAACAAAAAAAAAACAAAAAACAAAAAAACAACGAATGGGCAAGAAGTTTGTTTGCACTATGATTATATTTGTACAAATAATTAGTGGTAAATTCAAGATTTCAACCCAAGGATCTGGCTTCAGGTCCAGTGCCAGGTTTCTACATTATTACTTAAGTCTCCCTGTCTTCTCTAGTGGTCATCAATCTCCTGGGTCCTTGGGATCCTATAAATGTCTCCCTCAGAAAGGAAGAAAAAAAAATGTAACCAGGGAAAAAGGAGGTCTGGAAGTATAGAGAATCCACTCATACAGTCTAGGTATAAAGCACTCTACTGACAAGTGCGAAGAAAATATTTAGCTCTAAGAGGAAAAATATTCCCTACTAACTAGGCAGGAACGGTGAGAGTATTTCTTTTTCAGTGTTCCAAGATTCATTGTTTATGTACTACACCCAGTGCCCTCCTTAATACCCACCACCAGGCTCACCCATCCCTTAACCCCCTCCCCTCTAAAACTCTGTTTTTTTTTTCTCGGTCCACAGTCTCTCATGCTTTGGCTCCCACTCTGATTTACTCCAATTCACATTTCCTTTCCTTTTCCTAATGTCCTCCATGTTACTCCTTATGTTCCACAAATCAGTGAAATCATATGAAAATTGACTTTCTCTGTCTGACTTATTTCACTCAGTATAATCTCCTCCAATCCCATCCATGTTGTTACAAAAACTGGGTATTCATCCTAGAGTATTTTTTCACCTAAACTCACAAATAAGTTTCTAAAATCACTAAATAAGAGGAGACCAGGAATAATTTCCCCCCCATCTTATAAGAAAAATTCCTATGTCCTCTTTTTTTAAGTTGATATAAGATGCATGGACCACAAAGAGAACTCTTGATACTGAGGATTTCACACTCCATTATTTTGAACAAATATATCCAATGCATCTTCTATGTAATTGAAAAGATGGAATTGACTTTAGGTTCCTGCAGAGCACAGAGAGTGTTCTACTAGTTGTTAGGTACTGTTCTACTGCTTGTACACACAGACATTTGAACAAAAGGGAGGTACATCTCTGAATTCACTGAATTTATATTCCAGTGGATATACATAGTAAACAGTAACAATTAATACAAGTATGTCATATGGAAAAATACATTATGGAGAATAATAAAGCAGAGAAGGATTATAGGAGTGCCATCTTTTTTATTTATGTTTTTATTTTTCAGAAAATCAAAGAATCAATAGCAGACTCCATGCCCAGCACAGAGCCTGACATGGGGTTCAATCTCACAACCCTGAGACTATGACCTGAGCCAAAATCAAGAGTCAGACACTTAGTTGACTGAGCCCCCCAAGTGCCCCAGCAGTGCCATCTTAGTATGAATGCCATTTTGGATCAGATGGCCAAGAAAAGCTTCACTGGTATTTGAGAACACACTTGAAGAAGACCAGAGTGAATCATACAGATAGGAAGTAAAAACAGCTTTTCATCATGAAGAAATAGAGTTATAAACCAAAACATACTGTCTTTATATGGGAAAGAATATATAATGTAATATTAAAAACCAAGAAATTTAATAAAACTGCTATAGTATTAAAAAGTTATTTGTTCCATTGTCTAGTGCTGTCTGGCTGTTTCAAATGGAATGAATACAAAATAACTATAAATATATTGCTTCCTAAGTTGCAAATTCATTGATCTCTGAAGGAAATAACTCTCAAAGGGGAGATTAATATGAAAGAATGTTGTATCCAAACTTGAACTATTGTCATACATTGAACCACAATGCTCTTGCATTTTCCAGAAAACAACTGTACCCTAAATAGTGTTGTGTATCACAGCAATCCTATCCAGAAATTCTGTCTTAGTTATTTGTTAACTATATAAAGATTTAAAACTAAATAAAGACTAAAAAACAACCTATGCCATATACTAAAAACAAACAAAAGCTTAAATGGCCACATAATAGGAATAATTTCTAAGATTACCTAATTTTTCTTCTGTTAAAATTAATACATTTTAGAAGTCATAGACAGATGGAAAATACCTTATAAAAACCACCAGCAAGAAGAACTGGAATAGCAAATGCTTGACCCAGTGCTGGACCCCCAGTAAGGTTAACTCATTGTTTGTTGAATGAAGAAATGAATGAGTAATTAATGGAAGGAAAAATATTTACACACTGAGATACTTATTGACAATTGCAAATCATGATTAATCTTCACAATTCATTTCTCTATAGCAAATATATTTTCTTAATGACCCTCCACCTCTGTAATATATTTGTGCATTAACACACTACCATAGTACACAGAATACTTCTAATGTGTAGATTTTTCACACTAACCTTGTAATCAATACCTTGTTGACAGACTAGGACTTGTTTTGAAAAACATGAATGATAACAAAAGTGCAGAGCCAAGCTGAAATCTGGCTGGAGAGAATATTTCTAGAAAGGAAAAGGAAAAATAAAAACAGTAGTTTACGAAAATAAATTAAAAGGTAAATTATGAATTTTGGTTTCAGGGCAAATGATGGTGGAATGGTACTTCAACTTCTTAGCATTACCTTCTCTCAAAAAGTAACCCATGTTATGAATTGATTTCATATATCTACATAAGCAATTTATTCTCAAAGGAAAGGAAGACAAGAGATCAGCTCTTCTCTGCTAAGATTCTACAGACAAGCATTTCAACATATAATCTTACTTTTATAATTTCTGGGGCAACTGGAAACAAGGCACTGCTTAGGACTAGCTCACTCCATTATACCAGAAGGCCACTAATATCAAAGTCATGGTACTGAGCTTTTGTTGTCACTTTAGCTCTAATGTCTTCAATATTCTCTCCTATAAAATGTCTCTTGCCAATCCTAAAAATACAGATATGTGCTCTGTTGATCATAAGGATAATGAAGAAAATTATAGTTTTATTTCGAAAGAAAAAAGAAAACAAAGTAATTCAATTTAGAGCATCAGCCTCAATTTCTGATGGTTTATATGTACCTTTCTACCAGAAAGGGTAGAGAACAGTACTGTTACTAACATAAATTTTTAAAAGTCATCAAACTGAATTACCATTTTAAAATACCTCTCAATGGGCATGATGATTTTATTTAAATACTGTAAAATACAGCAGTAAACTCAATGGCTTAATAAACTTAAAAGAGAGTATTTCTTTGTATTTTTTCCTAATATTAACCATCCTAAATAAACTCCGATGAATCAAAGTCTAGAATACCAATGCAATGTTAAACTCTTTTTTTTGTTTGTCCCTGTGTTGTAATTAAGGAATTCCATATGTGTCTTAGTGAGGTTTTGTTTTATTTAGATAAACTCTTTCCCTATACCCACTCCCTAAATTTGTTTATTTTTAAAATGCACATAAGAAATATAAACTGGGGAAAGCATATATAAAGAAAAATAATTCTCCCACCCATTCAAGGCTTCATTCTCACTGTACAGATATTACCAATATCATTAAATTATGAAAAGTTTTACACATTGTTCACAAACATACATGTATATATACACGTGTGTGCATGTGCATAAATGAGAAGGTATCTTTTTTAAAAAAAAGATTTTATATATTTATTTGACAAAGAGAGAGATCACAAGTAGGCAGAGAGGCAGGCAGAGAGAGTGGAGGAAGCAGGCTCCCTGCTGAGCAGAGAGCCCAGTGTGGGCCTCGAACCCAGGATCCTGAGATCATGACCTGAGCCGAAGGCAGAGGCTTTAACCCACTGAGCCACCCAGGCGCCCTCGAGTGTTATTTAATTGGCCTTTTGTCCACTAAAGCATAACTATTTCTTTTCTAAATATATGATTTCAGTTCTGCCTGATCCTTTTTAATAACTGAAGAGTATTCCATTTTTGGAATACTGTAATATTTACGTAATAGATATGTTACAGCAATTATGTTGCTGTAATAATTTATGTAATTTTTGTTTTAACAACAATGCTGATAGACAGGTTGTTTTTAGGTAGATTTCTATTACACAGTGGAAATTGTATCGGGTCTATATTTTTGTTTTATATACTAGTATATGTAATATACATTTGTAGCTATAGAGCTGATCTGATGATTATTGTTTTGTTTTGCATAACATGCTATAGTAAAAAATGAAAAGGACTTGCAAGATCTGAGATGAGATGCCCATTCCCTAAAATAGATGGTTAATACAGGAACTGTACTAACACCTTTATATCCTCTGTGGCATATCCAGTCTTACCCCAGGTTAATTATCTATTAAAATGAAAAGATTGGCTATGTGATCTCTAAATGTCATTTGGAAATTCCCTTTGATTAAATAATGTTTACTCAATGTTAAATAAATATATGATCCCACTGAACTGCATTTAATTTTGATTTTATCCCTCAAGAAACCAAAATACAAAATAGATGGTATCCCCCTTCCATTCTTTTTTTAATAAGATTTTATTTGTTTTATTCATACTTATGTATTGATTTTATTTATTTGCACAATCAGGGGGAGTGGCAGGCAGAAAGACAAGCAGACTCCCCACTGAACAGGGAGTATGATGTGAGGTTTGATTCCAGGACCCTAGGATCATGACCTGAACGGAAAGCAGATGCTTAACTGACTGACCCACCCAGGCATCCCATCCTCCCTTCCATTCTTGATTATAAGTTTCAAGAGATCAAGTGTAATGAGTATTCTCTTTATTGCTTCTATAACAGATAGCTCTTCTCTCCTAAGATTCTATGGTCAAGTCTTATGAAATATAATTTTTTATTTTACTGTATTTTATGGCAACTGGAAATTAGGCATTACTCAGGACTAGTTCATTTAGTTATACTGTAAGGCCTGTGCTTAATTCTTTAGAATTTTATACTGGAATTTTAAACTTAGAATGATATACTAGTAGCACAGAAAACACAACATGCATTATAAACTAAAGTTTATCATACATTTTTTTATGAATTTTGAACATTTCAATGTTAAGTACTATGTATGCTAAAGCATGTATCTCAGTGCTTGGTGGACTCAAAAATTCTTTCCCGAGTTAAAAACCACAGTACCTTCTCAAAGAGACCCTAACATAAAAGATGGAAAATAACAGTCTATAGGAACAAGGAGCATTTGCTGTGCAGCTTTTTAACTCCTGTGCTTCACATAATATCCAACTAGAGCAGAACAGTCAGGCTAAAAATTACATATGGATTTATAGTCTCCTCTTTCAAGCTTCAAGAGAATAGTATTAAATTTAATTAGCAACAGGATAACATATTACATCATAACTTTACATATTTATAATGTTTTCTAAGTTGAGGGTATAGTAAGTATATATGAATCAGTGTAAAGAAAAAAGGTAGAAGAGCTTCTGAGAATTAAATAATATTAGTAATATTAATCTTCTAATAACCATTCCAGATGTTACTTTAAAATGCTCTATCTGTAATTTATGTTTAAACAAAAAGAAAGGTCTTCCCAATAACATCCTGGGTGGCCCAAGTTCACTTTTAATGACTATAAAATTAAACAAGGTATGAATGTTATTGTTTAAAAATGAATAAATTTTTAAACATTTATTCATTTATTTGAGAAAGAGAGAGAGAGAGAAAGGTTGAGGAGGGGGAGGGACAGAGCAAGGGGGAGAGGGAAATAATCCCAAGCAGACTTCACGCTGAGCATGGAGCCTGATGTGGGGCTGGATCTCATGTCCCTGAGATCGCGACCTGAGCCCAAATCAAGAGTCAGATGCACAAATGATTAAGTCGCCCAAGCACCCTGAATGTGAATAGTTTTTTATAAAACTTTATATGGAGACTGGGTAACTCAATCAAGTCTTACAGGTTTTATATCTAATATGTCAATAATGATAAATAGAGTTATTGCCACCAATTAGTGAAAAAAAAATCTTGAGTGTTACAAATAAAAGCTAAACATAAAGAAATATTTGTTTGAATGATTTCTGCTCTCATACAGAGTGATCAACAATTGTGGAATAGCTTGTTTCAAAACATCTGTTTCAACAAGTTCAACCAAAGAAGTTTGAAAAAAAATCAAAGAAGAGAAAAACAACTTTTTGAAGATTCTGAAAAACTCAAATCAGTCAGGCTTTCTGAGAGCTAAGATTCTAGAAATAAGAGAGGCCCAGAGAAAATTCAATTTAATTTACTGTAGCTTTTATAATAGTGAAATTGAGAGACTGAATAGTTGCAAAGAAAATGGAAGCTTAAAAACTGAGAACATAAAAAGACCTTTACATCATCTCACAGACTTGAGAATTATAATGTGATTTCAGGGTCCTCTGAGGAAGAAGACTACTGGTAAAGACCTCCAACTTTCAGCTAAAACCTCCAGAATACTACAATACAAAGAGTTAAGGAAACTAAAAATAAATTCCCAAACAAATGCTAGAAAAATGACTGTCAACCTCTAAGTGTATGTCAAGTGAAAATACTCTTTAAAAATGGCAAGAGAGGGTGCCTGAGTGGCTCGGTCAGTTAACTGTCCAACTCCTGATTTCGGCTCAGGTCATAATCTGAGAGTCATGAGACTGAGCCCAGCAACCCCCAACCCAAGTCCAAGTCCAGCTCTGCACTTACCAAGGAGTCCGCTTAAGAGTGTCTACCCTGGGCATCTGGGTGGCTCAGTTGGTTGAGCAACTGCCTTCAGCTCAGGTCACAATCCCCGAAGTACTGGGATCAAGCCTTGCATCAGGTTCCCTGATCCACAGGAAGCCTGCTTCTCCCTCTCTCACTCCCCCTGCTTATGTTCCCTCTCTGACTGTGTTTCTCTCTGTCAAATAAATAAAATCTTTAAAAAAAACAAAAAAAGTGTCTACCCCTCCCTCTCCTTCTGGACCTTCCCTCCATGCACATGTGCTCTCCCTCATTCTCTCTCCAATAAAATAACTATCTAAAAATAAATAAAATGGGGGCGCCTGGGTGGCTCAGTGGGTTAAGCCTCTGCCTTCGGCTCAGGTCATGATCCCAGTGTCCTGGGATCGAGACCCGTATGGAGCTCTCTGCTCAGCAAGGAGCCTGTGTTGTCCTCTCTCTGTACCTGCCTCTCTACCTACTTGTGATCTCTGTCTGTCAAATAAATAAAATCTTTATTTATAAATAAATAAATAAATAAATAAATAAATAAATAAATAAAATGGTAACAAAGATATTTTTAGACAAACAAAAACAGAAAATTCATTACCATTACGCTAAAACCAAAGGAAGTACTGAAGAGTGATTTTTCAGGCAGAAGAGAAAGGATCCAAGATGGAAGCATGGTTACCTTATGACTCAGCAATTGCTCTACTGGCTATTTATGTCAAAGATACAGAAGTAGTGAAAAGGAGGGCCATATGCATCCCAATGCTCATAATAGCAATGTCCACAATAGCCAAACTGTGGAAAGAGACAAGATGTCCTTCAGCAGACAAATGGATAAAGAAGATGTGGTCCATAGATACAATGGAATATTACTCAGCCATCAGAAAGGGTGAATACCCAACTTCTCCATCAACCTGGATGCGACTGGAGGATATTATGCTAAGTGAAAATAAGTCAAGCAGAGAAAGACAATTTTCATATGGTTTAACTTACTTGTGGAACATAAGGAATAGCATGGAGGACATTAGGAGAAGGAAGGGAAAAATGAAGGAGGGAAATCAGAGGGAGAGATGAACCATGAAAGACTATGGACCCTGGGAAAAAAATTGAAGGCTTTAGAGGGAAGGGAGTGGAGGTATGATGAGCCTAGTAATGAGTATTAAGGAGGGCAAGTATAGCATGGAGCACTGGTGTTATACACAAACAATGAACCATGAAACACTACATCAAAAGCTAATGATGTACTGTATGGTGACTAACACAATAAATTTTTTAAAAAATGATGGAAGACATGGTGATATATGGGAAGCAAAGAGTAAAAATTCAAACAAATCTAAATAAATATCAAATATACACACTAACAACAATAATGGCATGTGTGATTTTAAAATATAATTAAAATACACAACAATAATAACTTGGATGCCAAGAGGCAGTGAATAAATTTAAAATGTTAGGAAACTCACAAAAATTATGATAGATTTTGGGGCACCTGGGTGGCTCAGTCATTAAGCAGCTGCCTTCAGCTCAGGTCATGATCCTGGGTCCCAAGTTCAAGTCCCATATTGGGCTCCCTGCTAAGTGGGAAGCCTGCTTCTCCCTCTCTCACTCCCCCTGCTTGTGTTCCCTCTCTAGTGTTTTGCTCTGTCAAATAAATTTTAAAAAAATTGTGATAGATTTTAATTAATTTTGCATGTTGTAATTTCTATGATACAAGTATAAAATTCTGAAGAAATAAGAAAGTTAATGGAATAGAAAAAGGAATTTTCAAAATAACTTAAAAAAGTGAAAATAATACAGTAAAATAGAACAGATATAAAACAAAAGCAAAATGGCAGATTTAAACTTAAGTACATTAGTAATTATATTAAATATAAATGGCTTAAAAACAAAATGCTTGTTCAATTTATATATAAAATAACTGAGGCACATGGGTGGCTCAGACAGTAGAGCAACCAGCTCTTGATTTCAGACAAGGTTATGATCTCAAGTCTTGAGATCAAGCACTATGTTGGGCTCCATGTTCAGCAGGTAGTCTGCTTGAGTTTCTCTCTCCCTCTTCCTCTACCCTTCACAGCCCACCCATACTCTTTCTCTAAAAATAAATCTTTACAAAAAATGTATGTATAAAATAATTGTCAGATTTTCTGAAGTCTACTCTTTTAAGAAAAAAGTGCAATGCTCAGTAAAAACTAAAATGAAGAAAATGAAAGAGGGCATACACAATGCAGAAAAGGAAGAGAAAAACAAAAAAAATTTTAAGAGAGAGAGAAAGGAAATGAGAGGTAGAAAAATGAGAGAAGATAATTAGACATGGCTATGTGGATGGAAAAAAATACCCATAAAACTATGACCGGATCCATAATTGGTATAAATTTAACTTCAATTCTAAAGAGAAAAGGAAATGTTTAAAATAAGCCAGCCCTCCTATTAGCAGTTTCAGATATATTCTTTGCAAACATCTAGAAATATTGGCTTTAACATTTTCATTCATCTTGTATTTCAAGACTGACTGAAACAACTCTCCGAGAGAGATGAAAAAGATATTTTATCCCCAAACCTCTTTTTAAAATATGATGCATAACCTTCTATAATATTCAAGGTTTTATAGTAAAACCCTATAGCATGGCCTGGGACATTTTGATAGATGGCTCAAATCATCAGGTAAAAAAGAGCAATGAATCTTTCTGCTTTTGATGGATTTACTCTAAGAGTCTACTTTTTTTCGTTTCATCAGTCATCTGGTACATGAAAAAAATGTGATATGCAGGTTTAGAGTAAAAGGTAGATAATGTCTTCCCATGTGCTAGATAGTGTTGACTCATTCAAAAGATCTAGGGAGGATCAACTTAGAATTTCACTTCCTTAACTGGCCTACATAGGCTGAGCCATAGTGCACTGGGAGTGGAACTCGGAAGGTAAAATCTGAATAGTTAATTTAGCTGCTATATCAATAATGATCCTACAGTCTAAACACCTACAATCAGACAATTAATTTTTAGAGAGGAAAAGCCATGCTAACTCATTTATTTGTGTGTGAAACAGAATATATAATTCTTACTTTCTATCCCATGCTTTGTTAGGTCTTATAAATTAAAAATGAAAATATACCCACTGATTTTCATACCTGCATGAAATAAAATAGTGTACGTAATATATCATAGAAAGTATATACAAAACAGTTGAATTGTTTTTAAGGAATTGGTGATTAAATATAGTTGGATGAAAGGGATTAAAAAAAAACATCATATAGAGAAGCCAATTTGAATTCTGCAAAATTAGCAAATGCTGTCCAGTTGAAGGGGAAAAAGGAAATTTAAGAAGAAATGGTATGAGTAAAGGCATGGAAAAGATACAGAAAATTGAAGATGTCAGAGAGGTGGCAAGATACACAGGATCCTTGGCGTGTTACATTAGGTAGTCTGGATATGTCCTCCCCACAGAGAGTGAGGAGCTTGCAAATAACTAACATGAGGGTAGCATGGTTATATTTGCATTTTATCTAGATTAATATGGTAAAAGGATGAAGGGTGAATTTGAAGAGTGTGAGATTGCAGGGAAGGCTACAATAATAATCCAATCACAACAATCCAAAAGAATATATTTGGGGAATAAAGCATTTTTAGGGATGAGAGATGAATAGAGATGGAAAATACACATATTAGAGGCCATACAAAGAAATCCTACACATCATCAGGATGTTATTCCTAAGATATATTATTAAATAACGTGCAATATATTTTTGCTCAAATCACTAATTTCTGGGTTTGTATAACTTTAAGTGGAATGTCAATCATTTTCAAAACTAATTTGCTATTCTCGGGAATATTGCCACCTCTACAGATAGTTGGGCTGGTGAGCAAATTTAGGCTTTAAATCTAATATGTTAAGTGAATAATTTCTGTAATGGACTATCAACTGTGCTAATAAGAAAAAAAGATTAAAGTTAAGATAAATAGTATCATTTACCTTATTTGACCTATGATCCTAGAATTATGTATAGGGTGTGTGTGTGTGTGTGTGTGTGTGTGTGTGTGTGTGTGTGTGTGTAGGTCTGGGTATTATATTTTAATTAGCATGATCATTCAATCAGCAAATGTGAGAAAATACATCATACTGGGAAGCCATTTCCACACTTATAGCAAACACTTACTATTAGGCCAAATAGAGAATTAACAGAAAACAATATGAAAAAACTGCAGAATACTGTGAAAATTGAAAACCCTGCCAAATCCCAAGCACACCCAAAAATATCCTGCATTAAGCTTTCATAGTCAATGGCAATGAGGAGGGTGTTTGACAATGGGTATTATGCTTGTTACACTAGTGTAATTATTAAAAGCATCCTTTTCCAGTTTCTAAAGTAACCACTTAGAATAATAAATTATCTGTTCACCTAATTTTAGGTCTCTCTGACCTTCCCTGTACCTCAGCTTCTTATATTTGTCTTGGCTGTCTCTTGTCTCTGCTTTATACATCATGTCAAAATTAGAAATTCCTTGTGACACATTTTCTAACAGCAGAAGTATGTGTGTGAGGGGAAGGATGCAGGGAGTTTGGAGGGAAAGTTGTTTAAAGGATGCAGGAAGTTTCCTAAAGGAGAAGAAAACCTATTGTAGTGATCAAACTCTAGAAGGGGAGCTCATAAAAGACAGGTATTAGAGAACATCAATTTTACCAAATACTAGCTATTTGATAATGTACACTTAATAAAAATTATTCAAATTCACTTTTAGAGTAGATTTTACTTATGAAACTAAAGGAAACTAAAATAGCATTTTAACTTCAGTGGTTTGACTAACATTAGGGCAATTTAAATGTTAAAGGTTTACTTAGGAAATGTTAATAGGCATGATTTGAATACATGCAAAAATGTCTTACCTTATACTGAATGAAATCAGCGTCTTATAAATAGCTCTGTGAACATGTTCTTCATTATTTCTCATAGAATGCGAAGCATATTATTTATTAGTGAAGGAATGTTGCAGAGCTGAGTTCTTAAGGGTCCTTCACCATAAAGTGTACCACCTGTCTAATCTTTTCCACAGTTTATTTAAAATACATGCTAGTGTGGTTAAAACATATGTAAATATATGGATTCATCCATATTCGGAAAGATTTGTTAATTTCAATTAGATACCATGTCAATATATTTTTTTCACTGCAAAGCTCTTACTTCAGAGTATTGGCTCAATAAAAGTCTACTCAATGACTGAACCAGAGAACAAATTCCAGTGACTTATATGTGTGGAATGGCAGCGTTAGAGAAACTAGGAGGGTGCAGAGATTTTTATATACAAAAATTACTAATTGTGATACAAATATAAGATAATATAGTGGAAATTGAATTCAGTAAAATATTCACAGCCAAGTGAACTGGAAATAATAGAATTTGCAGGTACCACTACAACGTGTCATGCATAAATCAAGACAAATGCAAGCACAAAGTCAGTGTCCTTAACTCTGCCAAAAGGCTAAGGACTTGACATTCTTTAAAGTAATGGCACAATACCAGCAATTTTGCCTTGGTCAGTTTTCTCAAAAATAAGTATTTGATATCTGGTAAGGTAGAACCCACTCTAAAGGTCTGGGCTCACACACTTTAGCATTGCAAGGCATTTCTGAGTCATTTTTAGAGTACTCAGACTATTTCCCTCAGGTGAGAAACAAATAATTAAAAACTTATTTCACATCTGAAGACAGAAGGATGAATTTTTTTAAAAGACTTATTTGAGAGAGAGAGCCCAATCAAGTAGGGTAGGGGCAAAGGGAGAGAATCTCCAGACAAGCTCTCTACTAAGCAGAACCCCATTCAGGGATACATCCCACCACTCATGAGATCACGACCTGAGCCAAAAACAAGAGTCAGAGGCTCAACCAACCACCTGAGCCAGGTGTCCCGGAAGGATGACATTTTTAATTTTTTTTTTTTTTTTTACACTAAGTAGCAATTACAGAGCGGGAGACACTGACTTTTAAGGCTTTTTCTTGCAGGCAACAAAATATGTACTTTTAGAGATGAATTCAGTGATTGACCTTGAAAAGTGATTCAAAATAAAAGTTCATTCATATGCACACCATCAGTGTGACAGATGATTGTAATAATTTGGATGTTGATCAGCTTCATACATTTGGGTTACTATTTACCTTTAAATTATCACAGTTACCTAAAAAAAACCAAGGGAGTTTGCAAGACTCATTTCTTAAAATTAATTTTAATTACTCTTTGTCAAATGATTCCCCACTTCTGGTTCTAATTGGATAAAATGCACTAGAATACAAACATTTAAAAAAAAAATCAGATAGGGGCACCTGGGTGGCTCAGTTGGTTAAGCAACTGCCTTCGGCTCAGGTCATGATCCCGGAGACCTGGGATCGAGCCCCACATCAGACTTCCTGCTCGGCGGGAAGCCTGCTTCTCCTGCTCTCACTCCCTCTGCTGTGTTCCCTCTCCAGCTGTGTTTCTGTCAAATAAATAAATAAAATATTTTTTTTTAAAAAATCAGATAGGCTTGGGCACCTGGATGGCTCAGTGGGTTAAAAACCTCTGCCTTCAGCTCAGGTCATGATCTCAGGCTCCTGGGATGGAGGCCCGCATGGGGCTCGATCTCAGGCTCCTGGGATGGAGGCCCGCATGGGGCTCTCTTCTCAGCAGGGAGCCTGCTTTCTCCTCTCTCTGCCTGCCTCTCTGCCTACTGTGATCCCTCTCTCTCTCTCTCTGTCATATAAATAAATAAGATCTTTTTTGAAAAATCAGATAGTCTTTTTTTAAGATTTATTTATTTGAGAGTGAGAGAGCATGAGAGAACACAAGCAGGGGAAGGGGCAGAGGGAAAGGGAGAAGCAGACTCCCCGTGGAGCAGGGAGCCTGAGGTGGGACTCAATTCCAGGACCCTGGGATAATGACCTAAGCCGAAGGCAGACGCTTAACCAACTGAGCCACCCAGGTGCCCTAAAAGTGATCTTGGCATGACTGAGCTACCACAGACCATGGTGGGTATGAATATGCAAAGAATATGTAGTTTTATATTAAATGAATCCATAGCTAGAGTTGCTGAGTCTATGATATGGGACAACAGTCAGAATATAGATATAGATATAGATATAGATATAGATATAGATATAGATATAGATATAGATATAGATATAGATATATTTCTCAACCACAAATAAATTTTACCATTAGGGACATTTGACAATGTCTGGAAACAGTTTACTTGTCAAGACAGGAAAAGAGGCATTCAAGTGGCATCTAGATCAAGTGAGTAGAAGCCAGGGGTGCTGCTAAACAACCTACAATGAACAAGATAGCCCCTACAACAAAGAATTATTTATAGCCCCAATGATAACATAAAGGGGTTGAAAAACCCAGGTCAAAGGTAAGGGTTCTAAGAATAAGTCAATATCTTACAGAGAACCCTTAATTGAGAGCAAGCAACTGAGCTGAGCCTCTGAAGCAAAGAGCAGTGTCAAGCTTTCTTAAGGGTCAGTACAAGAACAGTAAGTACTGTATCAGACTATAGCTGAAATATTTGCTCAGTGTTATACAATATGCATGTTATAAGATTAATATGATAAAATTACACTCGCAATTAGTAACGAAAATATCTTTTCTTTCTTGAGGAATCTGTTTCATTTCACTTAAGAGTTGCCTTTCCTTTAATTTTGGCTTGACAAAAGTATGAATGATTCATATTATATAATACACTCAATAACTTCATTAAGTCATTGTCTCTCCTAATGTCTTTTATATATTCTCTTCTATCCCATTTCTTGACTTTTTTTAATATGAATATAGTTGGCACACCATGTTACATTAGTTTCAGGTGCAAAACATAGTGATTTGACAACTCTACATGTTACACTATGCTCTCCACAAGTGTAGTTACCATGTGTCACCATAACAACACTATTACAATACCCTATGCTGTAATTTCCATCCTCATCAATATTTGCAGTAGATATATTATACAGAGAAAACCCTAAAGACTCCAGCAAAACACTATTAGAAGTAATAAATGATGGGGCACCTGGGTGGCTCAGAGGGTTAAGCCTCTGCCTTTGGCTCAGGTCATGATCTCAGAGTCCTGGGATCAACCCCCACATCAGGCTTTCTGTTCAGCAGGGAGTCTGCTTCCCCCTCTTTCTCTGCCTGCCTCTCTGCCTACCTGTGATCTCTCTGTGTCAAATAAATAAATAAAATCTTAAAAAATAATTTCGAATAAATGAATTCAGTAAAGTTGTAGGATACAAAATATACAGAAATCTGGTACATCTCTATATGCTAAAAATGAAATAGCAGAGAAATTAAGAAAATTCCATTTATAATTATGCCACAAAGAATAAAATACTTAGGAATAATCTTAGCCAAGAATGCAAAAGATCCATACTGAAAATTATAAAGCAATGAAGCAATGATGAAAAAAAGTAAAGATGACCCAAACAAAGGAAACATAGTCCATGCTCTTGGATTGGAATAATTAATATTTCATTAAAATATCCATACTACCTAAAGCAATCTATAGATTCAATGAAATCCCTATAGATTCAATAAAATCCCTATCAAAATGCCATTTCTTGCCCTTTACATTTTTTACATAGAGAAGTCAATTGTATTAGACACAGAACATAATTTGAAGAGTTTTTAGCATCTTGCCTTATTAATTAAATTATAATTTAAAAATTCCTCAGTTCATTGTTTACAAACTTGGAACTATTATATAATTATTAAGGTCTAAAGAGTTGTGATAAAATTATCAAGGATCATAAAACTGCTAATTCACAAGTCTGTCAAAGTTCTAATTGTTCAACGTTATTAACAGAAAAAAAAATCAGTAGGGAGAAATACTATTTAGAAAGTTTATAAAGAAAATGTAAAGACTGAAAAGAGATTGAGAAAAGCATTTTTTCAAAATTATGATCTTTCACAGAGATGAAGCCAAATAAGCATGCTCTTCTTTTGACACTAAGTGCTAAAACGTTACTAGTAGTTATACATAAAGTAGCCATCTGAAATCCTTATTTAAAAAAAATGAAAGTATGTATGCATATTTTAAGTACATGAATATGTTCCATATATTAGAACCACCAATAGTGAAATAGAGAAGTAGATAGATGAGACAGAGATAGATCTCTATGAGACAGATCTACATATAAACATCTGCTCAGATCATGATCTCGGGGTCCTGGGATTGAGGCTCACATCGGGCTCCCTGCCCAGGGAGGCCGCTTCCTCCTCTCTCTCTGCCTGCCTGGCTGCCTACCTGTGATCTCTCGCTTTGTGAAATGAAGAGATAAAATATTTTTTAAAAAATTAAAAATACAGTGTAGAGCTATGCTTCAAGCAAAATTACCAAGGACTTGTTTCCTCAAACCTGCCCTTCCTAAGAGAGTTCCTCCCGCCTGTAGTTGGAAAGGAAAAGCAAGGGAAGGGATTTAATGCTGGAAATAATTTACTTACAAACCTGATAAAAAAGGTTGAGGGGCAGGAGGTCTTAGGAGTCCTCAGTGAGGCTGCTCAGGCGCCCACCAGAACTGTGAGACTGCCCTAGGCTGCAGGAGAAAACGTAGCTCTCATTTTCCTTCTTGGGAAGCTTGAGAGAAAAATCTAAAGTAGAACCTGGAATTTCAGGTCAGTTTCAGTGCAGCAAGGAAATGTAATTTTGACCTTTTCAACCCTGTGACACAAAGAGGAATATGTAAATTGCCAACCGATTATCAAGCACTCTGATCATTCATGCAGTGGAGGGGTGGAGATTATCGCTTCTCAGAATGCCAAAATTCCCCACTTCCAGTTCATAAAATAAAGCGATTAGTGCTTAAATAATCTCAACTTCCAATTCTCAAATCAGCCCAAGACAAAGGAAAAAGAACATTTTCTAATACGGTTGGCAAAAGTCAATTCTTGGTTTATAAATGTTAAAAGCATGATGCTTTTTAATGCCTAAAATCATGTTTTCTGGTATCATAACCAGACATCCTACCTTACGGGACAAGAACCAAGATTCTGTTGTTTCTGCTGGAAGCACTCTGTTTTGGACTTTCAAGTCCCAAATAAATGGGGCATTGATCTGTTTCTCTGTGGGAGTTGCTACTCTAGACTTGTGACAACATCCCTAGGCTCTTTCTCCTAGACAGAGTTCTGTCTCACTCTTTAGTGTCAGTCTATCTATCTGCTTTTCTATTTATCCTCTCAGAAACCTAATGTTTTGTTACTGAGGTATAAGGTTCCTGAAACTGGTTAATTTCTCAGTTTTCTCCATCCAAATCCCATGAGGTTTGCCAGTTACTTAGAACATTACCAACTGCTTTGTAGAAGACTGGACTATTATCCTCAAAGAAGCAAGATTACCTTCTGATCTAGAATTCTGACAGAGTTTAGGAATGGGAATTTGCAGTCTGCCCTGAGCTATAGGGCTCATGCAAAGGAGAAATAAAAGGGAGAAAGGGTGTGCTCTCAGGTCTGCAGATGAGAATATATGAGACAAGAGATGCAACTGGGCTGTGGAACATCAGAGAATACCTGATCTAGTAGGAGGCAGAGAGGAGATTTTTGTCAAATGTTTCCCAGTAAACCCAAGGGGGAGATACATTACTGGGATATATCTGGCTAGGGGCATTTATAGGATATAAACATTATAGAATATAAACAATTGTCAGCATTTCCCATGCTTGGAAAAAATATAGAATTTTGTAAAGTGGCAACATATTTGTAAGTATGCCAATCTGCTGGTGGGTGATTTATCTCTAATGCTTGCCTGTAACTCAGGTCATTGCTTCTATCATAACTTGTAGACTGACCAGACAAGCATTTCCAAATTATCAGTCTTCTCCTCTGGCTAATTCTGTAATAGCTCAAATTCCAGTTATAGCACATGACTAGATCTAACAGAATAAAAAATGAAGATTTTTCTAATTTATTGTAGTGTTTGCTTCAATAATCTGGAAGGCAAACTTAATACATCAAAGGCAAATAAGTAGAAAATTCACAAGCAAAAAAGCAAAGGTGAAGATAAAAAGAGTAGCTTTTCTTTGGAATGGGTGGAGTTTAGAGATCTGTGTTAGAGGAACTAATTAAAGACTCTCAAATCACCGATCACCATACTACCCAGTATGGGAAATAAATCTATTTAAGATAATCCTTCATGTAGGCTTAAGTAAGTCACTATAATATAACTTTGTTAATTATATGCATATTGAGACTATAAAATCATATTTTCATTGTACCAGCAGTTTAATGATATATATATTTTTTAGTTTTACCCTGCTTATTCTTTCTATTATTTATATTTGGAAGTCCTTGTTTATTCTCTTAATAGTTTTCATCACAGTCACCTATTTCTTCATCTTAAATTATTTTCTAATTCTTTACATTTCTGGTTTAAATTTAAACACATAGGGCACCTGGGTGGCTCAGTGAGTTGAGCACCTGCCTTCGGCTCAGGTCATGATCCCAGGGTCCTGATTGAGCCCATGTCTGGGGCCTGATTCTCCCTCTCCTCTCTGGTCATGCTTTCTTTCACTATCTCTCTCTCTCTCATATAAATAATAAATAAAATTTTTTAAAATAAATAAATTTAAACATATAATATTGAGATTCTTCATTAACTTTTTTTTTTCTCAGACCTTTTAGATCTGGTTTTCTCTCCTTTAATAGTTCTTAATTCAATGTTAAAGCGGTGCTACACTAATCTCTTATTTTCCCTGTGGAGGTTAAAGCACAATTCTCTGTCAAGAACTATTTTAGGGGCGCCTGGGTGGCTCAGTCATTAAGCATCTGCCCTCGGCTCAGGTCATGATCCCAGGGTCCTGGGATTGAACCCCACAGTGGGCTCCCTGCTTGGAGGGTAGCCTGCTTCTCCTCTTCCCCTCCCGCTGCTTGTGTTCCCTCTCTTGCTCTGTCAAATAAATAAAATAAAATATTTTAAAAAAACTTTTAAATATGAAGTTAATATGTATTTTCATCCTTCTGGCTTTGACTATTTCATTCAGAAAGATCCTCTACTGAGGATTTTCTTTTTCTTACCATCAGATGACGTTCATTGGCAGTACTTAGTTTATTTTATCTGTGTCCACAAAAACAGACAATTCACTTGATGTGGTCTTGCCTATTTAAGGTAAATAATCCAGGAGTTAGATACTCAGGTAATTCAGAGGATACAAAAAATTTACCAAGAGTTTCTGGCATACCCACTCTTGCTTGAGTTAGGTAAGACTGGTAGAATGAAGTACTATAGAGAAGTCTGCATACATAAGTCTCAAGGTCTTAGTATACATTATTTTTGCCAAGACAACGGTGAAGAAAAAAAGGTATGAACATCTATAAGAAAAAGAGGACAAAAGCAATAATGAAAAGAAGACTTCTATATTTCTATCAGTTAAGTCTCCCTTTGTCTAGTAAGTGAATGGTACAATAGAAAAAAGTAAGAATTTTTTTTCCCTCAAAGACTGTAACATCTTTGGGTTCTATAAACATAGAAATTTAGTAAGAGAAGAAATGGTACTAGTAAGATATAGACACAGCATTCCAATGTCATATTTAGTCATCATATAGTCAGGTTTGCCTATTATAATACACATATATTTCATGTGCCACATTTCTGAGATGAGTGATGAAAACATTTTTTCTCCCAGATTTTGCAGCCCATTCCCCTTTCCTCCACTCCATTCTCCAGTTTGATGAATGAACTCTTTGAAGCTTCCTAACAACTGGGAACTTGCTTGATTATGCTCAGCTCTTATTCAAGACTCATCCAAACTCAACTTACTTTACCACACCAACCGCTTAATGACTGAGATTGACTAAGTTTCCTTAACCCATAAGAAGTAAGTGTTTGGGTGGTTACTGGTTGGGAAAAGGAATACAGTAATACAGAAAGGGAAATGCCGAGCTAAGTCTCCAGGATCAGTTGCAACAGATAACAGGTAGATCACCACCATCGTACCTCTCACCTGGGTTACCAGGGTAAAAGGCAGGCAGCATCTTTAGAGCTAGAATTCTAGAATATGAAATTTTAAAAGAATGTTTTATATTTCTATGAACAGAATTCTCAAATATAATATGTAATTTTATTGCTTTATTTTCAAACACATTTTTAATAACCCATTGCAGATGAAAATATGGGCCTACCCACTTGTAAGTCTAGAAACTGGAAGGTAACTTTCTCTCCTACTACTCATAATAAGAGGATCATTTTAATCACTGACTCAGGTTTTATGAGAAAAGGGAATTTTCAACTTCAGGTTTCTTATGTGAAATCTTCTGTTAATTAAACTTCTCAATATAATTTTCTGCTCAAGAGTTCGGCTAGTTAGGGTGTTCATGTAAAACAATCTAGGCTCCTGAGTAAAATATATTTGATTCAAATTTATCAGAGAGTCATTGCAACCATTTTAAGATATAGATACAGTGCAAGTTCACATTTCATTTTACAAACATGTAGATACTACCCATACATGTACATTTATATATATTCTATATACATAAATATATACAACCTAAATCTTTTCCAATATGTAGTCATTTATTACTATTTGATCAAAGAATTAAAAAGGATCAACTATCATCTATTCCTATTGTTGCAAATTTATACTACTTCATATTCTAAATGTTAAATAGTAATCTTTCCCAAAAATTTCACTGAACCGTTTAAATCCCTGGAAAATTTTCAATACCCTTTAAGGAGTGATTTAAGATACATCTTTCAGAATTAAACATGATAAATTATAAGAAACAAGAATATATCAGGTCAAAACTAAATAAAATGCCTTAATTATTGCTGGATATATTTAATTCCCAAGCTAGAAAAATATTCTGAATTTTCTATGTGTTAGATATATCTACGGTATTTAAATGTCAGTGGACTTATTTGGGATTATAGTGAAAATGATAGGCCTGGCTACCAGCTGCAGAGAAACACTAAATGCCACTAAAGGCAGAATAAATGTGCACGCTACTGAACACTATACTTCAACATACAAGTAAAAATAAAAGCCTAAAAAAAAAAAAATAAAAAAAAAAATAAAAGCCTAACACTGAAGAGTAACTCTTCAGTTACATTTATTTTTCCTGAGCTCGTATTTACTTGCCATGTTTACTTAGAGATGAATAAATATACCAGTACATATTCAATAAATATTGTTAATACATGACTGACATATTGGTATTTTCCTGAACTTGAAAAATAGGATCTTGGGGCACCTGGGTGGCTAGTTGGTTAAGCGACTGCCTTCGGCTCAGGTCATGATCCTGGAGACCCAGGATTAAGTCCCACATCGGGCTCCTTGCTTGGCAGGAAGCCTGCTTTTCCTCTCACTCCCTCAACCACGAAGATGATCACTCAATTATCTCTCCCACCATTGTCTTAAATATATGCAGAGGGTAGATTTATAGGATAGTTAGGCTGAATCAGACATGGCATAGTAAATGCCACATATGTGAAATCCTGGGAACTAGTTGGTCATTTTCTTGAAAATGTGAGGATATTCTTCCTCCTTTGGGCCTTAGCTACAATTTCAGAACAATCATAAAATTTTCAATCAACACACTATTGCAATAATAATTATTTTCAAGCTCTCCATCCAAATAATCCTTCAGTTTCATATGGACAGATATTTCTCAAGTATAGTATCCTCCAAAATCACTGGTTCAAAATTTATTCCTATAATTAATATCAGAATTCCTATATAGAAGTTTTCAACATTCACAATTATTAGACTGCTCCTTGGCAAATGGTTTAAAGTTGAATCATTCTCAATGGAAGTGTCAATATTCAACGTGAATTTTTCATTATCCCATAAAAAACAATCCAAACTAGTATTTAAGAAAATAAAAGGGCCCAATAAGAACCAACATAGTAAGGGTGCTTGGGTGGTTCAGTTGTTAAACATCTGCCTTCAGCTCAGGTCATGATCCCAGCGTCCTGGAATCGAGCCCTACATTGGGCTCCCTGCTCAGTGGGAAACCTTCTTCTCCCTCTCCCACCGCCCCTACTTGTGTTCCCTATCTAGCTGTGTCTGTCTGTCAAATAAATAAAATATTTTAAAAAAAAGAACTAACACAATAAAATGATATAGTAGGTAAATTATAAGTGTAGGTGAAATTATGAGTAGCTACCATCTTGTCTTTTTTCATACAAAATCCTTTGCTTACCTATCTCCTGATTTGAAAAAAAATACTCTATATTTCTATTATAAACAAAAACACAAACAAAATTATACATGACTATTGATCTATGACCTTTGTAGATGATGGGGAAGAAGAAGGTGGAAATAATATGAAGGAATATCAGAGAGAGTCAGCAAATGAAGGGCTCAAAATGTATGAGGAAAAAGTGCCTGCTATTCTCTCTTGGTTTCATGAAGGCCATGTGTGTCCACATTTATCTCTGGTCTTGCTCTCTTTTCTCACACCTTTACACATCTAAGTAGATGGCTACAGACAGAATACAAGACTACCATTCCCAAAACACATCTGGCTACCAAGAACTGTGAATACATATATTTTTAGATCCCCAAACCCATAAGACCTATTTTATCTTAGCCAAAAAAATTCAAACCTCTGGATTAACTTTTCATTAAATCTCATCTATTTTCATACTTGTGCTTTTAGTTTGTCAGCCTATCTTTCCCCCTTCAAACCCTTTCTATCTATTTCTAATAGAAGTAGTTTTAATTTTAAAAGGTATATACCTTTTTTAAGGTATCAAGGATGAATTATTCCGAAGAGTTACATGTGTCTGTACCACCAGAGAACTCCCTGATTATTTCAGGTGCATATAAATGAATATACAATGACTGCTTTTACTATACATATATCATACTTATTTTGTATTGCCCATCGGCCATTCAAGGCTCTTAGTGATGTGCAAAAAAATGTACTTTGCTTGATTAATGTAGAAAAATATTTTACCAAAAGTACTTGGGGAAAAAAAAAATCAGTGAGTTATTAAGATTTTGAGAAAATTATCTCAGAAAAAAAATCAGAGGAACACAGCCTACTCAACAAAAGTATCAGCAAAGCCATGCCAGAAAACAAGTCTGACGGGGATTCTGTTTCTGCTGCTGCCGCTCTTAAACCACCTGCCCAGCGGACAGCAGAGCCACCTCCAACTTGGCCTTGAGCCTCGGTTCCATGCAGCTTTGCCACGGCTGCTCCTAGAAACTGGCTGTGGCTGCTGCCACCGCCTCAAAGAAAATAAATTCTCCGGTAAGCAACTAGCTCCAGATTAGAAATTCAATTCAGGTGCCCCAATTATCACCCAATTATCACTTGATGGCTAAGAAAGCATTTCCAATTTCTGTGGTACAAGGTATATTCTCGCTCACACAGGAGAGACAAAGGCTGCCAAATGCAAAACATACGTATTCTTCATTATAGTACTAAGATAAATTTCTATTATAGATCAATTTACTTGGATAAAAACATCTTCATTTATAAAATATAAATAATTACTATGGTGGTATGCCAACAGGGCCGTATTTATAAGGTGGTATGGAAATGCTTGGATTTTGAGTAGAATTGCTATATTACTCTGGCCCTCAGTGCTTTCCAGTCTACTGCTTAGTTTATCAGGAATATAGGGTTTTGGTTCTGTGCTTATAAGTGACTGCACTCTGGTTACTCTTCTTTTAATTTTTCCTCTGCAGGTTAGTCTGGCCCCGTTAAGATGCTAATCTGAAGAATTCTGGGTCCTGTATCTTTAAACCTAAAAGCATTAGGTAAGTAGCATACTTGTTGTATTAAAAGCCATTTTAGTCACTGGTAAAATGCATGATAATTGCTGAGATAAAAAGGATTTCATAGCTTTAAAACATATGTCATGTTGGACATTCAATGTTAAATTAATACTCACTTTTCATAATTAGTGGGTGAGAGTAACCAGAGAAGTGTCAAATGCATAAAAATACACAGAAAAATCTATGTGGTTTGCCTTAATTTTCATTGTAGAATGGAAAAATCATTCACAGTGAGTGTAGTTTAAAGGATCGTGGAAGATAAGAACAAAGTCTTACATTTGTACATCAACACAAATAGTGTTTGTTCATGTCATCAGTGAAGAAGATTTTTTAAAAAACACACAAAAATGTCAGAGATGGAAATTCATTATCAGTCTCATTTCTGAAAATGCTCTTGGATATGTGAGTACAACTAGGTTTTAATCTATCATATCCTGATATCCGCTATCCCAAGTTCCCGCTGGGAATAGAGTCTTCCAGTGGACCCTCATCTAACAGGCTGCAGGAGTTGGACCTCACCCTCATCTTCCCCAAGCAGTCAATCAGCCAGAGATGTACTGCCTGACATGCGTCTGGATATCCATTCTGCACCAAGTGTGCGTCAGCATGAAGCCAGAAAAGAAGGGAGAGTATCTTTATCCTGTAGGCAGCCTACCCTAAAAAGACAAGTAAATAGGTACAATTTTATATTCACAGAATTTGTTTTCAATATTATTAATAAGATCAGTACAACTGCTTCTAATTATGTGAAATGGAAAAAAGAAGCAGAAACATAACTCACATTTTTTTTCTTCTGAAAGCAGCAAACCCCTTCCAGAATTAAGAGGACAAGGGCATAGTGTTCTTTTCAACACTGACTGGACTTGGTTCTCTAAACCCATCAGGCTTAGCAATTTAGGTTATTGTTGATCCTAAAGTTGTCCCCTTGGAGGAAAAGTGCAGAAATATCTAATGCCAACTTGCTCTCACTTTTATGAGACCACCCCCAAAAGCCAACCACAGTTCCTTCATGCATCCTCCAGAAAACATTGTTGAGCAGTACAACTTTTGCCCTAGAAGACTCTGATACATTATACCAATTAAATTCACTTTAAGACCAAGCTGCCCTGTGGGCCAGAGCTTCACTTCTTTTTGTATTACTCATTTTAGATTATTCCCAGGGGCTAAAAGGTCCAATAGAGCTCCCCAGACAATGCATAATGACAAAACCCAGGAATATAAACCTGATGGAATTTGTTTGATAGAACCCCTTTGTTATTATCAAATGCCTAGGGTGACAGTAAAGTTCAATAAGAATCAACCTTTTCCTTGTATAATAAGACCAAAATAAATAAATGTCCATATTTATTTCCAACCTACTTTCTTAACTCATATCAGTCTCAACCATCATTAGATACCTGGATGGAACTGGGCTATGGATAATTGTTGGCTTAAGATTTTTAGGGTTAATTCAGAATCTTCAGTATGTTCACTATTTAAAGAGGCCAAGAAAGTGATAATGCATATAGGATTATTATAATTCACAAAATTATAAACATGTAACAAAATTCCCAGGCCCTCCAGTAATTACCCTAGGAAAAACAATGCTTCCATATCTTAATAGACTCCCCTTGTTTACTATTGTGAAAAAAATGAAAGAAAAAAAAAGAGAGCAAGAGAGACTCAGAACTTCCTAAGAGATGAAAGGGAGTAGTGAAAATCTTGAAGGAAAAAAATATATTTCCTTGCATTCGGTCTCACTAGGATTTTAGTCTATTACTAATCATCAAAAATCAATGAACCTGAACACAATTGCAAGAAATCCCCCACCAAGTACTTGACCATGATATTATGATTAACATAGCTGCAGGAAAATCTGATTTGCTCCCTGCTTTATTTCATAGAGAATAACGTGCAACAAATCTACCTTCTTACAAAACACTAGAAAAGTACAATGATAACTCCCTTTTGTCACCTGCTTAAGGGTCAAATCTTCCCCATGCCATAGACATAAAATCTTTTTATTCATCTTCCTCCTTGGATCCATTTTTTGGACATTCCCATGCTGCATGATTTGTGGCCTTCATTTGAGGTCACTTCCTGTCTCTCTAATGAGCAGACCTTTTCTTTCTTTCTTCCTTTCTTTCTTTTTGGTACTTTGGACATTAGCTTTTGCTATCTCTTGCCTCTGTTTCTAAACATTTTAAAACTAAGAACTTTTTTGGTATGGTTTTTCCCATAATGTTCTTATTTTCTTCTGGTGTTCAAATACCTATCATAGAATCCTGGACTAAAGCTTCTCCTAGGATTTCTGAGGAAGGGGGATTCTAGTGAAAACAAACATCTCTGCTGCATACTTCTGTCCCATAACCCTCAAAAAGCAAGTTTTCCTAATATCTTCAATTTTCCCATTTTCAATTTTCCCATGAGTAACTTTTGCTAACTTCAAAGACAGCAGAAACATTTTGCTGTCCAAAATGCATCGTCCACCAGTGCTCCCTTTTTCTACTGTTCTACCCACATTGCTTTCTAGAAATCTCAGGTGAGTTTATTAATTCACTCCCTTTTCTTTTCCACTAAGTGTAGGGCTGTTACTGCTTACTGTTTATTTGATTTCATTTTCCTTTTATTTATAATCGAGTATTTTCCTAGCATGCTTTCCTAGAAGTCAAAGAGCTTAGAATTTACAAAACTTTTCATTTTTCAAATGTATTAAACGTCCCTGATTTTGTATGGCTCCAATGAGGAAACATCAGATCCACATCACACATCATAGAATAAATCCAGATTTACTCTAAACCTAGTATTTAATGTGTTAACAATGTCTCTGGGTCCTCTGCGGTGTCTCATCATGACAGCCATTCCCCTCAGCTTTCAACTCCACATGGTTCCTAGTCAGGGTTTCTTAGTACCAGTATCTTCTCCCGAAATAACTGTGTTACCTTGAAACTCAAATAATAATGCTCTCAAATGCTCCCTCAATTCTCTGTACTTTTTTTATTTATACTTCACAAAGTTCTCAAAAATTTAAAGGGTGAATTCCCCAACTGCTCACACTGCCTATCTGTAACTTTAAATATTGTGCCATTATACTTTTCTCCTTTCTGATTTCTTTCTGGCCCCTTTCAATTCAAAACCATGAACAAAACCTGTGTATTATAAACCCAGCATATGCTGGCTAGATACAGAGAGGTAATCAATGACTGTAGGACATAATAGCCTCTACCTTCATCCCTTAAAAAAAAACAAAATATTCATATTCTCTTCATCCTAGACAGAGCCTGAAATAATACACATTACAGAAGAACAGAATTTGAGGCTGTCAGTAAGATATCATCCATGAATGGTAAGATCACTAGATATTGATAGCTAAATGTATAATATGCTATTAATCTCTATTTCCTATACAAGTCAACTGGCTTCTGCAGTGTAAATTGTGGCCTGTAACCCAAGTGAAAACCACAACACAATATAGAGAATGATTAGGGATTAAAAGATCACTATGTACAGGGTGCCTGGGTGGCTCAGTTGTTTAAGCAACTGCCTTCGGCTCGGGTCATGATCCCGAAGACCCGGGATCGAGTCCCACATCGGGCTCCCTGCTCGGCGGGAAGCCTGCTTCTCCCTCTCTCACTCCCCCTGCTTGTGTTCCCTCTCTGGCTGTGTTTCTCTCTGTCAAATAAATAAAATATTAAAAAAAAAATCACTATGTGCAGACTAACTCTGTGCCACTCCTAAGGAGGCCAATGCCAACATCTATGACTCAGTTGCTAAGTACCAAGGTCTCAAAACACCAAACCAGTTTAAAAAAATAACCACAAGATAATGTAGAACACCCCTGGTAAAGTGTCTTTATCCCGCCAAAGAAAGGCTTGCATATCTCATTAATGTCTCTTGTGTTAATGGCTACACTTTGATCTATATACATCAATCTGTTTGTACCAGTTACTAAATGTAAGTCCCACTCTATTTTTCATTGTTTTCCAGACAAAGCATAATTTGTGGTAGATAATTAATCATATCCTTTCAACCACTAATATTGCTGGTACTGATGGAGGAAAACATGTGCACATACAAAGAAGCATAAAAGGGAAATCAACATATTAGCTTTAGTATTATATAAACTGAATTGATAAAAAGGAATTAAATCTGTGGTTACAATTGGTTTTCTTAATATTGTCTCCATTCTCTGTGGAAGGGCGTTTCAATACATCACCTGAATGATTCAATTATCTTGCCAGAGAGCATAATCTAAGGAACATAATGGCCCATTCTCAACAAGCTCCAGTAATCAGGAATATAGACAGAGAGACCTCAATCCCAACTAAATGAGTTTGCTGTGTAGACTCAGAGAAGGGAGAGCAATTACGTCCATCTTATGTTCAGCCTGGACAGAGAGAGAGAAAACGGAGCTTAGTGCAGGCAGGCAGTAAACTTTTATCCCACTGCACCACTGAGAAAAAGACTTTCTCTATGAAAAGGAGGAATGGGTGAATGTATGGAGTCAGAAGTGTTAATTTAAAGAAAACATGGGAACAGTTTGTATGGCTGTATATTTGCATTCTTCTAAGTGTGAAGACCAGAAAGGAAAGACTGACCTTTAACTTCCTTTACTATTTCTTACATGCTGCTTAAAAAAAACTCAGGAGAACAGCATCATCAAAAATGGTAGAGTAGGGAACTCCATGGTTTAGTCCCTCCACAAAGCAACTAATGAGCTGGCATAACAGCAGAAGTCAACTTTTACAGAATTATACTATCAGGCAAAAACTTACACCAACCAGGCAAAGACTAGGCAAAAAAACAAACTGATGCTTTGTGGTAAGAGTGTTGTGGCATTTCTAACAGTCCACCTGCCATCCCTCAATCCTCATTTTGTAATGGCCATCAGATGGCAGCCCACACTCCTGGTACATGCAAGTACCAGAGCTAACAAACTCTACCTTGTTTTCAAGGAAACACTGTCTAGTGGCCACCAGGGAATTTGTGCCAGGGCTTGCCTTTATTTAGTCCATCCCAGGGAATTCTCAGGGCTGGGGTGGCTTTCTGGCTATCATACACAAAAAAGCATTCAAGGCACAGGTATATGCAGCAGCAGACTGAGACAGAGAGCAACAATCTGGATGAGAATGTAAAGAGAGATGTGAATTAAGTTCAGAAAAGGGATATAACTGACCAAAATAACAGCCTTTGGGGGGCATGTTTTATAATTAAGATGTACAGGTTAGTGTGCACAATTTAGATGTAATTTCAGATGCAGTAGCTCTCCAATGGTTGTGAGTGACAAATGAATGGATCTCTACAAGAATGTCTGGGTAGTTGAATGAATGGAATCAAAACAGTCTATATTCACTACTTATTTATAATAACTTGATTCTGATTTACCCTTTTCTGTATTTCTGTGTATAACACATATTTCCATACTACAAGAGTAAGACCCTCTTCTATTACTTTTACAGTAGCCAATATTATATATGTGTGTGTGTATATATATAGCAATTTTTAAGATTTAATTTATTTATTTGACAGAGAGAAACATAGCTAGAGAGGGGACACAAGCAGGGGGAGTGAGAGAGGGAGAAGCAGGCTTCCTGCTGAACAGGGAGTCTGATGCGGGACTCAATCCTAGGACTCTGGGATCATGACCTAAGCCAAGGGCAGATGCTTAATGACTGAGCTACCCAGGTATCCCTATATATAGCATTTTTTAAAGTGTTCTCTACTTAAGTTGTGACTTCATACTGCTTTCTGTTTTTCTTTTTTGTTGTTGTTGTTGTTGTTTTTAAGTAATGGGGTAAAGTCAGGAAAATGTGCAGTTGAAGAGAGATTATTACAAAGAAATAGACTAGCAATTTCATATAACCAGATTAAATATTCAAAATGACCTGTAATGTATGTATTTATTATATATATGCTACAGATGTGGAAGCTAAAGTTCAGAAAGTTTAAGAAAAAGAAACAACAACCAGGATCACACACAAAGTGGCTCTATCTAAATTTAAAAGTAGTTCTTTTGGAATTTAAGCCAGGTCTGCCTTTTCTTAAAGCCAGGATATTTTTATACACTATCTCCATGCAGAATACAATAGAGAGATTTATGAACAAATCTAGTATTGGCATTAATAACTGAAGTTAAAATCAAAGGCTTTTGATTGCATCAGGGTGGCTCAGTTAGTTGAGCATCTGCCTCTTGATTTTTGGCTCAGGTCATGATCTCAGGGTTATGAGTTCAAGCCCCACGCTGGGCTCCACACTGGGCATGGAGTCTGCTTAGATCCTCTCTCTCCCTCGGCCTCCGTCCTCTATCTCTAACAAAACAAAAAAACAAAAAACAAAAAACAAACAAACAAAAGCCCCAAAACCAAAAAGAAAAGAATAAAGAAAAAAGGAAAAAAAGCTTGGGATAACTGATACATCTAGGAAGTTTAAATTTCTTGTGTAACAAAGTAGATACTTAACTGTGAATAATAATTGATAATAGATACTTAAATGTGAATAATAATTAAGTAGCATTTATCTAGATGCTATGCTCTTTCACATGCTTCATTTCATTATTTTAGATTAAAACTCCAGACTGTAGATATCCAAACTCTTAAACGATAAAACCAAATTCCACACAGTATAAACTGAGAGGACAAGATGATATTCAAACTGAGAACTAATATGTCCAACCCAGAGTTTTTTCCTTTCAATTGCAGATCCTGAACATGCTCCAACTTTTAAGTAACATGTTTTTTAATAATGCATTAATGACAAATAGAGTAAATTCGGTGTTGCTCCTAAATATAAACTAGCCAAAAAAAGGAAGTGCTAAGACTATATCTTATTGTCTTAAAATAGATTAAATTCTATCTTGGGGATGCCTGGAGTGGCTCAGTAGGTTAAGCAACCGTCCTCAGATCAAGCCCCACATCAGGGTTCTTGCTCAGTGATGAGCCTGCTTCTTCTTCTGCCCGCCGCTCCCCATCCCTCTCTTACACACTCTCTGACAAATAAAGTCTTAAAAAAAAAATCCCATTTTCAAATGAAACCAGAGTATTTCTTCTCACTTGGACTGTGTCATTACCTGCTTAATATTGCATATTATGTTTTACAAATATGCTAAAATATTTTACTTGTCATTATTTATTCTTAAATAGTGAGAGTGTGCTACTAACGAAGGTATGTGACATAACCAAGAAGAAAGGACAGGTTAATAACATACATCATGGATGAGTTAGGTCCTACACATATGATATCTGATTTTATCCACATTATAACCCTCTGAGGTAGATATTTTAAATTATATTTCACTGAGAAATACTGATAACTGAAATACAGAGAAGTTCTAAATCTATTATTATACATCCTATAATAAAAAAACACTTTTTCCTAAGTGTTCAAAATCACACCCACACAATGCATCACGGTTTCACTTCCTATTACCAACCTCTGCCTAACCTACACTCCCTGACACCCTAAGGGCTACAGGGATTTGGGAGCTGTGCAGCCTGAGGGACTAGAGACACTGCATGTCAAGAGTTAGCAAGATGTGGGGTGCCTGGGTGGCTCAGTTGGTTAAGTGACCGCCTTCAGCTCAGGTGATGATCCCAGAGACCCGGCCCCGCATAGGGCTTCCTACTCGGCGGGAGGCCTGCTTTTCCCTCTCTCACTCCCCCTGCTTGTGTTCCCTCTCTAGCTGTGTTTCTCTCTGTCAAATAAGATCTTTAAAAAAAAAAAAGTAAGCAAGATGAAGATAATAACTTGCCCATGCACTGGAAAAAACTGTAACAAATATCTCCCCTTGTTTCTTTGCCCATTTTTACAAGCAGTATTTGTGCACACACACACAATATTTTATGCCCACTTTTATAAATTATATTTGTAAAAACAAATAGTTACTTGAAAATAGTCTGTGAGGAAAGACTGGAAAATATACATTGTTAGGAGCCCATCTACAAAATTTTCATGAATAATATCCTCTCCAGGAGAGCCTGAAGTTGTTCTTATCTCTGTTACTAGACAGCTTCATGAGGACAACAAAATCTGCCACGTCACTGCAACTTGTGTTGCTGTTTGCCCTCATTATGTTTCTCTAAGTCTCTACAGAGATTTTGCCAGAAAAGGGTCCTATACTGTGATTTATTTTATTAATCTTATAAATTACCACATTGAACTAAATTTCCAGGTTCACATGTCTGACATTCCCACTATCTGATAGATTTTAAGTTCCTTCAAAGCAGGAGACATTTCTTATTTTCTGTGTTTCTTAGCACTTAACCCAGTTCCTGTTACAAAGGACTATTCAAGAGTTTATTGACCTAAACTACACTGAATTCCTTGGTGAGAAAATAACTTTGTCTTGGAAATAATGAACCAATTTTCTTTTAAACTACTTTGGTGCTTTAATATTCCCTCAGGAAGCTGATGTTCAGATGAGGAATAATTCTGAATCCATAGAGGACTAACACTGACACCCACCTTGTAATGGAGGTCAACCTTTTGACTCTCCCCAAATAAAACACAATTTCTTTCTTGCCAAGGGGATCTATTCCACTTATCATTAGATCCATGGGAAATCCAGGAGGTGGTAATAATTTCACAGAAGTATCAAGTTTAAATTTAAAATACATGGCAAGGACAGTGCCTTGAGATATATACTTTTATATTCGCTAAGATAATTTTATTGGGATAGACTGATACACAGAGTCTCTCTGGATATAGAATCTCTATCTATGCTTTAAGAGATTAGAAGTATTTTTTTTTCCCAACAAATGAATTATCTCGTAGATATACTTCCCTGCTAGAGAGGATCTATTAGTATTTTAAAGTAACTGAGTCAAGATTGGGCAAGTAGTTAGGATTTTAAAAATTAGTAATGATATATTGGATACAAGTATCCACAATTAGTCTCAATTATAAAATATGTGTTAAAAAAAAGGTGGATTCAAGCAGAGTCATATGTCATAGCTGGTAGTTTCTTTCTTTCTTTTTTTTTTTTTAAAGGTTTTATTCATTTGACAGCGAGAAACACAGCTAGAGAGGGAACACAAGCAAGGGGAGTGAGAAAGGGAGAAGCAGGCTTCCCGCTGAGCAGGGAGCCCAATGTGGGGCTCGATCCCAGGTCTCCGGGATCATGACCTTAGCCGAAGGCAGTCACCTAACCAACTGAGCCACCCAGGCGCCCCGCTGGTAGTTTCTTATATACTATAATGCATGAATGGAATATCCATTTTGATGGAGTAGGCAGGAGTCCCTTCTGAGGAAGATGGATTCTGTATTCAAATATTGTTATTACAGTTTTGAACAAACAGCTATTGGAGGACAATGTTTTTCAATAATTCTTGCTGAATTCTAAAAAAAAAATGTGTGCCTCATTTCTTGAACTGTTTCATGAATAAATGATAAACTCTGTCTCACATACAGAAACATACAAAACTAAGAAAAGTCAGGAGTTTTTACCTAGCTTTTTCAAAGGCTTCTTCTTTAACACTTCTTCAGTTCACCTTCGATCAAATAATTGGTCAAATTTACAGTAAATAAACACTGAATAAATGAATCATTATCAAACAGTATGTGTGAGACTCTGTCCTAGAATCTCAGAGTACAGACATGAACAAAACCAAGACCTACTGTCATGGCATTTAATTACAGTGCAAGGGGGGAGAAATAATTTAAAAAGGAGATTAATGAATAGTTCATTTAATTTCCACTTGTGATAAATTCTATAATTAAAATGAAGGCCGGTAAAAGAGTGAAGAGTAACAAGATTTCACACACAGTGATTAGAGAAGGCCTACTTTAAGGGGGTAACAAGTGAAAAGAGACCTAAAATATATAAAACTATCAGGTGGCTAGAGACCTCTGAGAACAATTAGGAGAGTAAAAATTACAGTAGCAAAGGGCACGTATTGCATGGAGCACTGGGTGTGGGGCATAAACAATGAATCTTGGAACACTGAAAAAATAAAATAAATTTAAAGTAAAAAAAAAATCATATGGTAAATGATGTAGATAGATAAAACAAGACAGCAGAGGGATCTTCCTAAGAACATCCAAATGTTCTAGAAGACAGTTCAGAAAAAGATTGAGAGGGAGTAGCCATGAGGTAAGACAAAAATATGAAAACATGAAGAGTAAGATGAAAATCTGAAAAGCCAAAAGAATTAAGATGCAGATACTACTAAAAGGACAATGTGACAAAATAATAATAATAATAATAATAATAATAATAATAATGATAAAATACAAAATAAGATTTGACTTTTGTAGTTGTCAAAGGGAAGAGCTGGATAACCTTGGTCAAAATAATTTCAATGGTTAAAATAACTTATTAGATTGTGTTACAAAAAGAATTGTGAACTGTGGGAAGTAAACACACTTAGTATAGACACTATTTTTGGGAACTATCTTGTAAAGGCTGACAAAGAATTGAGAAGTAGCTAGAAGAGAACTTGAAGGCAGAATAGTTCTTAGTTTTATGATAGACAATGAATACATTTTCATTATGACAGTAATTAAACAAAGGAGAGAAAATATTTGTAATACAGATGAAAAAAAGATAACTGTAAAGACAAAGTACAAACAAAACAGAGAGGGCTAGAATCTAGTGCACAGATGAGAGAGTTGGACTGAAACAAGCACAGAAACTAATATTTCACCGTGAAAAGATTTTCAATATCTATTTACAACATCTTGAGGTGGGCAATAATAGTGAGATGTTTTCCAAGTCCAGATTTCAGATGTGGTATTATCAGCTGTAAGGACTGGATTTAAACAAAGTGGGTTATTGAATGCAAGGGAAAAGGTAACTTTGGAGGTGAGGAGGTCAAGGACAACAGACAAAGATATGGACAAGGTATGCCAATACGAGAGCCACCAGCAATACCAGGAGGAGTAATAGAAAGATAGTATATAAAGGGTTAAGAGTCAAAAACAAGAAGGTATGTAACTATGAATTCAATAAATATAGCAACAAAAGCAGCAATTACAGAAATCTAACATATATATGTCAAATAGGGTTTCTGGGAAAGAAGCCACGAACTAAAACTTAGAAACTGCAATAAGAAGCAATGTACACACCTCCAAGACCCAGGGCGTAAAGGATGTGAGAGTGAAAACATACACTCTTTGAGAAGACAGTAGGAATTGCTTCCCACAGGGAAAGAACTTTTAAGATCTTCTTTTCTGAAAAGGAAAAAGCTAAATATATTACAAATCAGAATTACTTTACCTTAAACTCTTATATTCAAAAGTATTATAAGGATATGCATCTAAAAAGATCTATTAAATGAATGAGTCAACTTCCTAACCCTCAGCTATGAACAGCTGATCTACTTTTTGAGCATATTTGAAAGATGACTGGGGGACACTAATTCACAAGATGCTACAAAATTTCTCACTTTCGTAAGGTTTCCTATTAGCCCCTAGTCTGTGGTGTATTTGAGGAAACATATTAGTTATGCTATTAATATTGTGCTGACTTGCTGAAAAATGGAAATGCATTCTAAAGCTCTAAGGTGAGATAAATGTTTAAATACAATTAATACAGAAATCAAAAGTAACTTGATCTCCCCACTGAAAAAAACAAAAGCTGATGAGGAAAAGAAAATCCACACAAATCAAAAGGAAAACATCAATTCTGTGTGCCTTGAGATAGCTATAAATGCAGCCCCAATAGGCCCTGATGTAACCATAAATCAAAAGCAAGATACAGACAAAGTGAAATATACTATATACCATAATATATATATTTCTCCTTCAGTCTGCTCTATAATCTTTTGATTTTGGTCAAGCATCCTGATTGCCGTCCTTAGACTGGGAATAAAGTTTGAACTTCTGCAGTATTAGATGTGTAGCCCAAGGAAAATGAGTTATACCCTGGGATTCAAAAATAAGTTTATACAGCCAAGGAAGTTAAAAGAATTCAAATTTAGTTCTAATTAAGCTCTAGCATGCTGGTGAATTCTGTGTTCTGATTACCACCTCAAAAATGTTGAGTATGTTCCAGCTCCTAGAATTAAATAAAACAAAGAATTGCAATATGATATATTTACTCAAAATTTTCTCCACTGAGTGAGGAATATAACAGATAAAGATAAATGAGCTTCAGGAAATAAATTTTGCTTGAAACACTATTTCATCTTCTATTTTCCATCCAGAGTACTGATACAAAGAACTAAATGGTTTTATGATGCTTTTGTTTTTCTTACTTAGAATTTGAAAATCAGATTGCAAATAAAGCTATGGGGAAAAGAGAAATACAAGTGCAAGTTGTCAAGCTGGTCCCTGCAGAGTTGTTTAATTTCATTTAAGGACATACATGGTTTTGCATCTGGGTTTTCTATTAAATATTTGACTTTGTTCTTAAAAATATAACTGGATATTTTGCTGGTTTGTGTTATGAATTTTAATGTGCAACTAGCATCTCTGGTGATTTATAAAACTACTTAACATAAAGAACAGAAGTAAAATGAATTAAAGTCAAAGAACATGAGAGGAATGTTACATTGGTCTACTACTACAGTTCATTTGGCAAGATTCTTCATAGCTCTTTTTTTTTTTTAATGTTTTATTCATTTATTTGACAGAGAGAGATCACAAGTAGGCAGAGAGGCCGGCAGAGAGAGAGGAGCAAGCAGGCTCCCTGCTGAGCAGAGAAGACCCTGAGATCATGACCTGAGCCGAAGGCAGAGGCTTTAACCC
The DNA here is from genome assembly GCA_004023965.1 of Spilogale gracilis. Classification (NCBI taxonomy): domain Eukaryota; kingdom Metazoa; phylum Chordata; class Mammalia; order Carnivora; family Mephitidae; genus Spilogale; species Spilogale gracilis. Next base: position 65,393 of record PITA01002943.1, read on the forward strand.
ATTCTTCATAGCTTTTAAATGCAGTACTTTCTCAGCGTAAGTCAAAGACACGACAACAGTGGGCAATGCTTTCAATAAAAAAGTACCCTAATCCCAATTATCATAATTTCTATACCCATTATAAGAAGGACTATAAAATGTTTCACTCTCCCAAACCTAAATTAGTATCCTGCATAGGTAAAATATTTAGAATTCCAGAGTTATATAATTTACATACATATTTATGCTTCTCATGTGAATTGTTTTTGTTTCAAAAGTTTTAGCTACTAGGGGCGCCTGGGTGGCTCAGTTGGTTAAGCGACTGCCTTCGGCTCAGGTTATGATCCCGGAGACCTGGAATCGAGTCCCACATCGGGCTCCCTGCTCGGCGGGAAGCCTGCTTCTCCCTCTCTCACTCCCCCTGCTTGTGTTCCCTCTCTTGCTGTGTTTCTCTCTGTCCAATAAATAAAATCTTAAAAAAAAAAAAAAAGTTTTAGTTTCTAGCAGTTTTGAACATTATACACTAGTTTTATTTACCTGATTAAAAATAAAAATTTAAAAAAACAAAACAAAACACAGGCCAAAGGTGTAATGTGAAATTATTCACTCTCACCTCTGGCCCCCATCCAGCCTGTTCCTATACCCTGTTTTTTAATAGCAATTCTATTAATTTTCCCAATAGTCCCCAATTTATGTATGTAAAACCAAACATGATATCCACCCTGTAAACAATCCCACCATAGCTCATATCAAGCTACCAGCATGACACCATAAATGGAATGGAGTAGAGCTGTAGTAGCACACCATAATATAGAGAATGTACCCTACGCTGAAACAAGACAGTAAATGTGATAACTTTCAGAAACGATAGTAAAATATAGAGAACTAATTAAGAATTCATGAGTTTCAAGCATTAACTTGTTTTTAATACAATTCAGTTCAAAATTATATAATTTTTAAAAATGACTTATTTTATAAACCAGCTGTCAAACCTCCTGAAAATTTAACAATTGGCTTTTGTGAGCGGGTATACGCCAACTCCAGCATACCATTTCATCAAATCCTTACACCTTAGGGTAAGGTAGTAAGTCATAAGAAATTATTTCAAATTTTGATAGCTATTGACACACTGTCTCAAAAAGTTTATTCAGTTAAAATATCCACCAGAGGGGAGATGGTTGGGCGCAGAGGTGAAGTAGATGGTGGGGATTTGGTTCTGTATAGTAAAAGTCCATTTTTTTGGTTATAAATAAATAAATAGATAAATAAATAAATGAAATTTCCATCAGTTGAATCTGTTTATCAGTGCCCTCTATAAAATTAGTAATGGTGTGGCGCCTGGGTGGCTCAGTTGGTTAAGCAACTGCCTTCGGCTCAGGTCATGATCCCGGAGACCCGGGATCGAGCCCCACATTGGGTGTCCTGCTCGGCGGGAAGCCTGCTTCTCCCTCTCTCACTCTCCCTGCTTGTGTTCCCTCTCTCGCTGTGTTTCTCTCTGTCAAATAAATAAATAAAAAAAAAAAAAAAAAAAAAAAAAAAAAAAAAAAAAAAAAAAAAAAATAAAATTAGTAATGGTATTTACATTTTTCACTCTATAAATGACATTCTATTGTTATACTTTTCTATTACTTTATTAATTCATAAGATTTGTGTTTATTAGTTCTTTGTTTTTACTTCTGAAAATACCAAGTTATAGCCTTTTATTTTTTCATAACAGTGGTCTTATTTTTGCATGAAATGTAATAGTCATTAATATTTTATATCTTTTCAATTAATTTATAGTGAATCATATAGCAATTAGATAAAATCTGTCAACATTTACCATTAAGTCTTTCAGTTTTCACATCCAGGTATGGAGAAAAGCATACCCATCCACTAGATTCTACAATCAGTCTCTGCTATATAATTTCCTATTATTTTATGTTTAGTAAGCTATTATGTTGAAATTTGTATATATATATATATTACAAAAATGGGACTAATTTATTTCTCCTAAATTGATAGCTTTAGTATTTTCTTTATTATTTTTTATATCAAGGTTATTCCCAAACAGTACCTTCTGATAAAAAAGTAGGTACCTTCTAAAGTAAAAGAGTTAACGATATTTGTATCACTAAAATACTGGATTATCCAATATATTGTATTAAGACTCTGAAAAAGGCAAAATATTTAGAAGTATTTACATCCCTTTTTTCTGAGGGTGAAGAAATAAGTGGAAAATGAAAGCTAAGACTCAATCACATCAAGGACAATAACACTATAACTGTCCACCAAATACTTATGTATTCCTCAGAGATTATCTAGGGAAATAACAGATATACAGGCAAAAGGATAAACAAAAATAGATAAAGGAATGTGTTTGCAAGACTTTTCCCAAGTAAAATTGATAATATAAAACTTATTTTGCATTTAAATATTTACTATACCAGTCATAATATTTTTATTTTCTAATGCAATCTCTTCTTGATGACAAGATTACTAAAGGCTCTCCCAGAATAGTAAGGCACCCCAACTTGGATAGAGGAATTTAAGATGGCCTCACTCACATGTCTGGATCTGGGTGAACTTTCAGTTAGGCTCTCTCTATAGTTTCTCCATGTTGCGCTCTAATCAAGGGGCTCCCTACTATTACAGGAATGTTTCAAGTGGGAAAACCCCAATGCTAAGGAACTTCTTAAACCTTTTTTGTGTCATGTTTTCTGATGCAGAACACAAAGCAAAAATAAAACAAAGAACAGTCATGTGAGTGAAATCTTCATAAAAGCTTGGATCCTGGAGCCAGGATTCATTTGAAACCATTAAAGTAACAATCTACAACAGTGTTCTTCATAGTATAAATATCATCTTCCATTTCATAAAAGATACAGTTTAAATTTCTCCTTTGCCTGATTTGAGGTAAATTCTGTTATCTAACACTATAGAGAAGGCTGAACTATGCTCAGGTATTTCATGCCAAGTAAGTTTCCACACTTATTCATTACTTAAATTATTTGAAGATCAGTGGATATTAAGGTCTAAACCATTATAACAGGAAGTGGAAGTAATTCTATGATTACGTAACTGGAGAAATACTAATCTGGAAGTAGGGAAGATAAAGCATGAGGCTAAAACTGTAATTGATATCAGAGCATCAGTCACTAATGTTATCCAGGGGGATGTTTGACCTGTGTAACAGGTCAAAATTATCATTATCAAAAACAATTCAAGTCCTTAGATTTGAAAGTCAATAGCTAACAATTTTCACAGATTTTGTAAAATCAAAAAAAAATAATAACCCAAATATTTCTGTATTGTTTGTAGAGCTATCACTAGGGGAAACTGGTAAAAGCAAAAAGAACAAAAATAGCCACGTGGCTTTTCATTTGTGCAGCTGCATTTGGAATCATGGGAATGAACCTAGACTCTATTGCTTATGATGTTTGTTAACAGTTGCTTTACCACTAAATGGAAGTTAATGATTTGTGATGTATATTGGTCCAAAATGAGCCATGGGGCTAAAATCCAGGGGTGGTGCATTCTGGAGACTCCAGGAGAAAATCCTTTTCTTTCCTCTTCCAGCCTCTGGGAGCTGCCAATGTTCCTTGGCTTGTATTCACACATCTCCAATCTCTGGTTCAGTAATTAGTAACCTCATTACCTTCTCTTCTATCATCAAATCTTCCTCTGCCTCTCCCTTATAATGATGCTTGCAATTATATTTAGGAAAATACCCATCTCAAGATCTTTAATCACATTTGAAGTCTCTTTTGCCATATCAGGTAACATGAACAGCTCTAGGGATTAGAATGTGGATATATTTGGGGACCCTTATTAAGCCTACTATAACCACAATCATATGAAAACAGTCAAAATACAAACACTGTCCAAACCACAAAATGACCAAACATCCCCCTGGATAACATGAGTGACTGACGCTCTTTTTATCAATTACAGTTTTAGCCTCATGCTTTATCTTCCCTACTTCCAGATTAGTATATCTCCAGTTACCTAATCATAGAATTACTTCCACTTCTTGACAGAATCCAATCTTAGGCTAAGCCTTACTTCCTTAAAGTCTGCCCAAAATCACCTAACAAAACTCCAAATCCCATAATAAGACCTTTGCATCACACTCTAACAAGTCCATGGTTCCCATAGTTTGGGTTCTCCTTCCCTGCAGTGAGCAAAGAACAAGCATACCTATTTAACTACTACTGTGTCCTGGTGGTCTTTGACTAGAAGGCTTTGACAAATGAAAAGCCACAAAATATAAGTACATATCTGAAATTCATACAATAGTAAAAGATTAGAATTAGAATCCTGACTATATTAAAATACTGCTACAATACGAAAAGGAAAAACAACCCAATATAAGCCTTGTCAAAGGACATTAACTTCAGAAATGAAAAACGCTAATGGTGAAAATAAGAAGAGCTATTTGACCTCATGAGTAATTAGGGAAATAAAATTAAAACCACAAAAATAACTAATAAAATACCACCACCTTGACTAGAGGAACAAAATTTTGAAACTTATATAAATGAAAAGAAACTTGCTTGGTGATGGGTATTAAGGAGGGCTCGTATTGCATGGAGCACAGGATGTTACAGGTAAACAATGAATCTTAGAACACCACATCAAAAACCAATGATGTGCCTATATGATAACTAACATAACAAAATAAAAAAAAAAAAAAGAAAGAAACTTGTATATTGCTGGTAACATTGTAAATTGGTCAGTCACATCACATGTCAATGGAAACAAGTTGAAATTACCTTGTAAACCTCAACAGTAGTTATCCTGGTAAAATTTTTTAGAAAATTCAATAGAGTAGAAAATTTTTTTAAAGAATTAGAGTACATTTTACAGAGATTATAGTGAAAAAGAAAAAGCAATAGCTGTAATATGAATATGAAAAAAATAATTATTAGAAAACTAGATACAGTGTAAGACCATTTTTATAAATGCCAAATTGCAAAAATAAATGTGTTACTTTAAATTATTCTTACATGTGGTAAAATTATATATGAAAAAGTAGAAATACAATTATAAAATTCAGAGTAAGGAGGGGCACCCAGATTTTTTTCAATTGTGTCATTATATTCTATTTTGTAGTGAGTATGGGGGATGCCTAGCTAATTATATATTATTGTATATACACATGTATACACATGTAAATGCATATAAATGACTTATATTCAATTGTATGGATTAATATCATACTTTTTTAACATACTCTAATTTGGAGCCAGATTTTTCCTTAGCTAAAAGTTCAAGTAATGTCAGTGTTGAGAAGCCTTTCCTTAACTCCAATTCTTCGTTGCTCAAAATTGAAAACTGACATTAACTCAGTTTCACCTTTCCCTGATCCCAGTATTTCTACTTGCTGGGGTCTCTCCAACTTTCCCCTGTAGGCTGAATCCTTTGCAGAACTGCCACATCATTTGTTTAGCCACTCTTGTATTTGCTTTAGACTTCCTCTCCTCTGTGACCTACTTACTTAAGGAATTATGGCCTCAATCACAAGCAGTATGACTAAGATAATTTGCCAGATTCCCTAATTCTCAGGCTTAGGGATCATTCTACTCTCATGGGAGACTATTTGGGCAATACTCCCAGTTCACATTTACTTTTACTCTTGCTTTCCCAATTACTAAAGGGCCCACACGTTTTAGAATGTGTGTTTTGATAATAAAAATTGATTATTTTTTTAAAAAACCTGATTTTACAGTATAATTTCATTGTGATGTTCTAATCTTAAATTATGTTTTAAAGATTTTATTTGACAGAGAGAGAGAGCGCACAAATACACAGACCAGGAGGGAGAGGGAGGAGCAGGTTCCCACTGAAAAGAAAGCCCAAGGAAGGGCTCCATCCCAGAACCCTGGGATCATGACCTGAGCAGAATTTAGATGCTTACCTGGCTGAGCCACCCAGGTCCCCTGTGATGCTCTTACCTTGAATTATAGGCTAATTCTATTATGTATATTGTATCTGGGCATTACCTCCCTGATAACACCTGTACCTTTATATGATGTGGCCCTCAAATTATCAATAAATATTTAATTTTGGTGCATGTTATCAGCATGTAATGACAATTTATTTAATTCGGCCAAAAACAATTTTAGTTTCAATATTAACATCTCCCTAAATTAAGAAAATTATTTACCTGTTTATTTAAAATTTACTTATTTCAGTGTTCCAAGATTCATTGTTTATGCCCCACACCCAGTACTCCATGCATTCTATGAATAGCCTTTTTAACCTCTGCCAGTTTGGCTTTCACTTCTGTCCTTAGAGCTCTATCTTGCTGCTAATGTTCTTTTCCAACTTAGCCATTGCTTAGATGATTGCTACCCTGAATTCCATTTCTGTCATATTGTTTATGCTCATTTCTGGTCATTCTGTGACAGGGCTTGCAGTCTCTGGGTTTTGCTTCTGTTGGTTGTTCCTCCTCTGAGTCATTTTGGTGAGGAATGGTTGAGGGAATGTATAGCTGAATATATCAGCCACTATCCAGGTGAATTGCTCATTGGAAGGTTCAGAGGAATCAGAAGTCATTACTGAAAAGGAAGAAGAAAAAAGAGAGAGAAAAAGAGAAAAGCAAGAAAAAAACCAGCCAGAACGGACCCCAATGGTAGGATTTATATGGTACAAAACTACAACCGAGTAAAGAAAAAGACCTTCAAAAGTAAAAGAAACTTGACGAGATTAAAAAGCTAAACCCAACCCAAATGACCCCCAAGACCAGTATTTATATATTACAAAGGCAAAAACAACTACACAGAAACCCTGACAGAAGAATAGGATGGGGAGGTGAGTGAAAACCCTTGTTGTGGGCAAGGAAAGTATTTGAAACACATCTCCTGGGTGTGTCTTGTTATTATTGTTAGAGGAGTCCACTATCTAAAGATATAGGGAGATTAAAACTGGTTTTTATATAGGGGTAGTACTGAATAGGAATGAATGAGTACCTTGAAGCTTATAACTTTTTATATATTTAAAAGAAAAAAGAATAAAGGAAAGAAGAGAGAAAAAAAACAAAAAACAAAAAGAAGCAACAACTAAAAAAAACAACACAGGTATGTGTTTGAAAAAAGTTCAAGATAAAAAGTTATTATGGAGTGTTGTATTAATTTTCACATTTCAATAATTGGGTTAAAAAATAAAACAAAAACATGAGAATGAATTTTAAAACAAAGTGAAAACTTTAAATATAAAAAGAGAAAAAAGTTAAAAAGAAAATAAAGTGAAAAGCTGTATCTATAAAGTGTACAGCTTTTGGGGTAGTACCAGGAACTTAATATATTGCTTTTTCCCCAATGTTAGGATTTTACAGTTTTATGGGGGCTCTTTGATGTTGTCCTCTTGTTCTTCTGGCTTGCCTTCTGGGGTAGGGGCCTGCCGCGAAGTTTTCCAGTCCCTTCTACCTGGACTGAGTCTCTCCGCCCCCTTCCTAGGGGCTGGGATCCATGGCAACCAGGTTTTCAGGCTTTTGTTCTCTGGAGGATTTATTCTTCTGCGGCTTTTTGCAGCCTTTCAGAAAGTCAGGCCAGAGCAAGATATTTGCGCCCAGACCTTCCTCTCAGAGAGAGGCCTCAGTTAGCAGCCCTCTGAATGGTGCAGGGCGCACAGACTCTCTCCATATTTTCCCCTCTGTCTTGCTGTTTATCACAACTGGGCACACACGCAGCCCCATGTCAGAATGGGGCCCAAGGCCCTGCTTGTCATTTTGCTACCACGCCAGGGAAACCGTGACCAATTTTGGATCATGAGACCTGGTCTCTGTCCAGAGAGTCTCTGTAATGCACACCCACACAAGAAGGACTGAGATCCTGCGGCCCCGCAGGTCACACGGAAGTCCGCAGAGTTGCCTCCTTTGCGGGTTGTGGGCGCCTGGCCCAAGCGGCACGGAAAAAAAGCAGTGGGGGGAAAAAAGTGGCAGTTTTAAAGATACTCTGCACCACCAGGTTCCTTCCCGCACAGCGCCAGGGAGCGCTTTCTATCCCTAGCTGGTGTCATAGTTTTATATCCCTGTCAAAGGTGAAGACCTTTGCTTTTGAGTGCTTTTAACCAGACTGCAAGTTGTTGCTGGTCTCTGAGCACAGGGCACTTTCGTATTGGGATATTACTTTCCAATGAGTTGCTTCTGTTGGCTCCCTCCTCTTCCTCTTTCTCCTCTGAAATCAATCTGAGCATTGCTGCTCCACTTTACCTCTTTGCTGATGCTCTTCTGGCCCCGTAGAGATCCAGAAGTGTGTAGTCTTAACATCTCAGGCTGATTTCATGGGTGTTCAGATTGTCCTGGTAGATAGTTCAGCTCACTTCATGAGACCTTTTGAAACAGGGTCTCCTACCTCTCCACCATCTTGCCCCTGTGTCCTATTTACCTGGTTTTAAAGTTACTAACATTTAAATGAAGTGTCAATGCACAGAAGTAATATAAATCCGACCATAAGTGAATCTATTACATGTTTTTGCAATATATTAAGGAATTTTTCACAGAAGCTCTATTTTAAAATATGAAACATACATCGCCTGAGGATAAGAATGAGGAAAAAAATCAAAATAGCGGCCTTCATTTAAATTGTCCTCTGGCACGTAACAGTTGATGTATGTATATTAGAATACTGATTTTCAAACTTTCATAATCAAAAGACCTCTTAACCTTATCACTATTTGTTTGACAACTGAATCATTTTCGTGATTAGAAAGTGAACAGACATAATAGCCTTAATGAAATGCTATATTAATCAGAAGTAATTATAATATCCAATTCAAAAGGTCTATGGGAATACATAAAAGAAAAATAAGCATAGAAAAAATGTAAAAGCAAAAAATTGAAGAGGAAATGGCAAACGGGCATAATTGTTGCCCATTTACTTTACCCCAAACTAGTTTAGAGAATGGCTGCATTTGGTTCTGACACAGTACTTTTCCAAAATGAATAAAAAAGGAGATGAAACAGTCCAAGCATTTAGAAAAATTTACAACAGAAAACTCACTCACAATTCTCAGATAAACAAGAGAATCAAGATCCCAAACCCAAGAATGTACTCTGAAGGTCTGTGCACATAGTAACCAGTAAGACACTGCTCTGTTCTTTCAGGGCACACCAGAGCTGTTCTCCATGGTCATCCATGACAACATGCTCTTCCCTTCCAGACTATTCCATTGTCTCATGGTTTCTGTTTTGTATTTTTATTTATTGAATATTTTTTAGCGGATCCTATATTTTTGAGAAATGGTATTCTCTTTTCTCTTATAACCGTGAATAGTACATGTGAGTAAAATAAAGACAGGATTTTAAATATCTCCTTGATTTAAAAGTAACACCAAATGAAGTTGTGCTAAGTTTGCTTTTTTGGACAACCTTTTCTCACTTTAAACACTCTCCCTGGGTAATTTTATTCATTCCATATGGGTAATTTTATCTGCATATTGATGAATCTCAAATTTTTATCATATACTACTCCTAGATTTCAGATCCATGTATCTGAGTAGGTACTGGAATTTTTCATGCAGACACCTATAGGTACCTGAATTTCAAATCTGTCCAAAATCAAAAAGCCATCTTTCCCCACATACCAGATTGTTCTTGACAATTGTCTTAGCATTTAGAAAGGCCACTCACTATATTGCTGAATCCATTACCCAGGACACAATCCTTAACACCTCTTTACCTTCACTTTTCAACTTTTTTTGAGATTCTTCTACTCTGGATATGGTAATGCACCATACAGTTTGATCTTCAGTACTGAAGGATCTATAATCTAGAAAAGCTTCATGCTGACAGGCACCAGAGGTCAGCTCTTCTCGAGAATTGCTCTCAGATGAAGATATCTCCTGAGGTTCACCACCCTCCTGGGGCCAGCCTGCACCTAGTGACTATTCCATGCAGATAGAAAGGCCAACCACTTTGACTCCAGCCCAGAACAACTCTGAACACTCAGCTCAGCTACAGCTAAATCATGTCTTGATGCTGAACTGCAATTCAACTCTACCTTCTGCTAAATCCTACTTCTTTCTCCTCCCCCCACAGATGTTATTTATTCTCAACAGCACTGACTCCCTAATCATGTTCCTGAACGTTCCTTGCCATCTGAGTCAGTCTCCTAAGAAAGCCAATCTGCAACATCTTCCAACTCAATGTCCCGGCTATATTGTGAGTGTATTGTAAATATCCATTTCATCATCCAAGTACTTCACATTCATCTCTCACCTGAATCTCTGCCTTATCTTCACTTCCCACCCCTCCAATCAGTATTCCTTTCTTCATACAAAAAGGGCCTTTGAAAATGTTAATCTAATGACATTAGCTCCATTAAAACTTTTTAGTTGTCCACTGCATTTAAGATAATGTCCAATCTCTTTAACAGGGCTCTTCAAGGCCTGGTCCCCAGTTACCTCACAAGACTATGCTGAATCTTCTCCTCCCCCTATAGGTCCTCAGACTCTCCTTACAACCCTCTTCTTTATTCCACATATTATACATTATTTTTAGTTATTTAATCGAGTGATACAATAAAGAGACATAAAACAGTATAATGTTTCAGGACTCTGACTCAGGAGGCTATCACTATCAGATCTGGGCATCACAACTAACTAAAAAACTGCATATGTAAAACCATCAGCAAATTATTTTCCTACCCATATCACATGATCTGTAGGGACTTCAAAGTCCCTACAGATCATGTGATATGGAGTTACTTCAAAGAGTCACTGATAACTAGATCTCATTAGAAGGTAACTAGAAAGAAAAAGATTAGATCTAATGCCTAAGCGCTTGGCAAACTTCCCAGCACAAACTCAGTAACAAATATGTTAGCTTCGTTGTCATCATCAGGCATTGTCTTTCCCATTCAAAGGCTCGTGACCTTTGATGCTAGGTTCTTTTTACCCATGAAACCTCAAGTCATGCAGCAACTCTCTGGGAACACTTTTTTGGCCCACTTAAGTTAGTTATAGTTAATATGTGGTCACATTCCTTACTATGTCTTTATGTTAATAATTAAAGTTATTCATTAAATAATCTTAGCTAGAACGTTAACCATGTTTGTTTTTGCTTTGTCTATAAGGGCCTAGTATAATACCTGTTTTATTTATTTAACTGCATAACTGATACAATGTCTTATTCCATACATACTTTTTTTTCCAAGGCCTTTTTGAATTAAAAGCCAGTAAACTTTGAATTTTTAGAATGAATATCATATAAATCCTTGGGAAATACTATAATTACAATCACATTCATAATATGTAATAAATGATATTCATTATAAAATTACAATGCTGGTTTTTAAATTGAAAATAAAATGCAGATTGAAGAATCACAAGTACAAGAATATATGTCTATTGAATTAGGTAATGCTTCATAATCCAGATCACTGAGACTCTTGTTCCCAACTGGGGAGCAGCAGAGGTTGCCCAACTAAAGGGCACTTGGTAAAGTCTACATGTACCTTTAAGGGGGAGCAAGTGTTACTGGTATCCCTAGGGTAGAGGCCAGGGTTGCTGCCCAACAGTCTACAATATGCAGGAGAGTCCCTAAAACGAGAGTTATCTGGCCCAAAATACTGATAGTACTAAATCTGGGCAACTCTGTGGTTAGAGTAAGAAGACACCATTTAAAAAAAGACGAGATAAAAATTCAAAATGTCCAGAGTATGTTGTAAAGTCACAGACTTTGTAATGAGATATTTTAAGAACAGGAATGATGATCTTCTTTCCAACTGACTGAGGAACTTGATTGAGGATGTTGCATACTGGCCCTTATAAAAGGCATTCCAATATCTAATTTTAAAATTAAATTAAATGTGAAAATTAATGTGTATACATGTATTTCAAAGAGGAAAAAAGGAAAGAGACATAAATAAAATTATGCAATTTTAACAGCTGACAAGGCAAGTGAATAAATGTGGTCATATTACATATTACTCATCTTATAAGACACAGTCACATGCACCATCAAATGTCTTAACCAGTTTTACACTAGAAGATTAAAGCAAACTGTTGCCACCATAATGTGATGCAATTGCAGGACAATTTTCTCAATAAAGTAACCATAAAGAAAAATTTTAAATACAAGGGAGTTCATTTTATTTTTTAGGAAGCTCTCTAATAAAAATACCTATAGTCAGAATGAACAAATACCAGTGTAGGTAGACAGCTGCCATGAAATCCTGTATCAGGTAGCAAAAGCACTGTGTCAGTCAAATGTTTCCTCACTCATCCTAATGAGTAATTCGCATCAAGCTCTTTTCTCATCATTGACAGCTAACATGGCTTAGCTAAGTCCAAACGAATGGTGAGTTAATGAAGATAGAGCTATGTGCAAACTGAGCTAAGTCATATTTTTGCTATCAAAGTGAAAATTTGAGACAATTATGAGAAATTCATACATATATAATTATATAGTACCAAATTATCATGCATATTCTTCTGCATTCAAGTTACTTAATGTCTTTGAACATTTGTTTTCTCAAATATAAAATATGGATACCTATTTTATGATCATTGGTACTTTTGCTTAAAATGTACAGAAACTCAGTGCTTCCTAATGATGTATTCAATAAAAGTTAAAATTTATAGCACCTTATGGAGCATTCTCAAAAGCTTAAAGTCATAAGCTGACAGTTAAGTTTGCTTGTTTTATTCACTTTCCCATATTTCTATAAATTATAAACAATGTCCCCTAGTTAATCAGGAAAAAAATACAACTTCATAGAGTACAGGGAACGGATCATTTTTAGTGAAACACATGGAGATTTGTTGCCACATCTTTCAGGAGAACCATCCAATCCAGTTCACTCTTTTTTTTTTTTTAAGCATCTCAGGGCTCTTTCATGTTGCCTTAGTCCATTCGGGCTGCTATAACAAAATATCATAAACTGTATGGCTTACAAATAACAGAAAATTATTTCTCATAGTTCTGGTTCCTGGAAGTCCAACATCAGGTCATCAGCAGATTCAATGTCTAGTGAGGTCCCACTTTCTGGATCATAGATGGTATATTCCTACTACATCCTCATGGTGGAAGGGGGCTAGATCCCACTGGATTCTCTTTAAAAAGGCATTAATGAGGACTCCACCCTCATGACTTATGTACATTCCAAAAGCCCCATCTCTTAATACCATGATCTTTGGGGGTTAAAATTTCAACATATGAATTTGGAAGGCACACAAGTCTTCATACCATAGCATATGCATTGAGTCTAAATAGAATCCTTAATAGATTACTAGATATTAATATAGAATATTGTATTAATAGAATATTAATAACAGGGTCATTGTATTATTTTTAAGAAGAATTCAGCTGAAAAGGGGAACTGTACTTTAGCGAAAGTAGCCAGAAGTAGGATATTGTGAACTCCCTGTCATAGATATCTTATCATACTCTTATGAAGTCAGGTCTACCATAGAATCTTCACTTTGGTTGTGGTGGTACCGTATATTCCCCCACACCGGATTTCTGTTTCAGCTGACCTCTGCTTTTCAGATTGTAGCATTCAGCACTCCCCAGTTACCACCATCCCTATGGCTAGACACTTCTATTGCTTTCACTGGATGCTGCAGTTCCTGCAAGACACAAATACTTCTGCAAGGTACCATTACTGTTTTCCAATAGTTTCCATCCACTTAAGTCTCACAATTTATGCTCAGTAATGTAACTTCCTTAAGCAATACTGTCTCATCCATGTCCCTCTGCCAAGAGTCTTTTCTGCTGCGCTGCTGCTTACGCCTAGCTTCTACCGAAGACTCCCTGCAAACTTCACACTCCTGTGGCTCTGCTGTGGGCTGTAGTGAAGGAGGAGAGAGAAATCGTTTTGTCTTTTCCACCAATGTTTTGATTCCTATCAGGAAGTAATTATATATATATATTTATGTATCTCCTATATCCAACATAGTAAACTTATATTTCCTGTATCTACAAATCAGTCCTGCCAATCCTAGCTGCTTCTCAAGACACAGACATGGGTTCATTGGAAGTTAAACAAGAGGTTAATGGGTATGAGGTCTCAATAGGTGACCCAATTTACATGGTAACTACAGCATTTGTATAAAGGCAAAGTTTGCCTCTGTTGCTGGCTCATCAGGGACAATTTGCCAGACAGGGTGGTTCTGCTGAATTGCTTTTTGATATGTCTTCAGAAATGAATCATAGAACCTTCTAATTTTAGGAAAATACCACACTTGATTTTTCCAAACACTGTACAAGCTGATATAAAAGACAATCGTGTGTTACTTTGATTCTGAAGCTTTCAATATTCAAACTCAACAACTACGCTAACCTTACTTCCTTGGCTAGACCATGTGACTGAGTTCTTTCTTCCTTTTACCTCCAGGAAGTAAGCGGAACCAGAAAAGAACCTGCCTAGAATTGGGTGTGGCTGATAGTCATCATTCTCCCTACTAATTTATTGTTGATGGAAAGAATGATAAAATTAGACACCTAGGCTTTTGAGATTTAACACATCATCTTTTAAGGTTCCCAGAATTTTGTCTCAAAGGTAGGTGGCCTTCATATTTTTACTACCATAGTCAAAAGAAAAAAAAAAATTTAATATGGAACAATTCAGGAATTTGTACATCATCTTAGCACAGGGGCCATGTTGACCTTCTCTGTATCTTTCCAACTTTACATATGTGCTGCCAAAGGAAGCGCCCGCCAGTAAAAATTCTTATGTCTCTTCTAGGAGCAGAGTTTGATTACAGAGCCAAGTTATCAACTGACTCTACCTTTTAGGTGTATTTTTTTCTATGGCTTTTTTTTTTAATATATGTATTTTTTTTATTTCCAAGTTCAATGTCTATCTCTGAGATCTACTGAAGCTGGAATCTTTTTTTCACATTATGCCCATTAAGCTAAAGACGAATACTTGCTCTACTTCAGTTTATGCCCCACTTTTGTAACAGAAAAGAATAAAAACCATGAGTAAGTTTGATTCAGAGCTTTTCAAGTTGACTGGAAGATGGACTTTTCAGAATGACTTATCTCTTTAGAAAACCAACTTAGAGAGGAAGATCATACAAGAGTCGCAATGTCAATTCAATTGGGATATGTGATAGCAATAACAGTCGTGAGATGAGCTGCATTTTGAAATAGAAAAACTAAGCTACAGGATATTATATACTGCCTTTGTTTAAAATTGAAAGCAACCTACAGAAACTTATGCATTTTTAAAATGGCTTTAATTGGTTCATTTCACACCAGAAAGTCAATGTTTGTTAAATTATTAAGAAAAGATATCCTATAATGATACAGGTCAAGTTCTTTTATAAAATGTCTTTACAGTGAAAAATTTACTACAATGAGTATACTTTCAAGGCACAAATTAGTGAACTATAATGCTTTGGGGGTCTTAAGATAATAAAAATCAAGAACTGGTAATTCAGTATGACAAATGCTTCTCTTTTTAACAGACTGCTAAAAATTCTCATCATATTTCATTTTTATTCTATTAGCCCTCATTCAAATGTAAAAGTATGGTGTGGGAAATGACCCTTAAATGGAACACTCTTTGATTTCTGGAAAATTATACTAATCATATTATCTTATTGTCCAATTAAATAAATCATATTTCCTGATAGTAGTATAATGACATTATCACCTTTTTAATACCTCAGGAACAAAACAGACAGCTGAAACACTTTCTCCAAACAAAAGAATATAAGCCTAAGCCCAAATGTATCTAGTCCAACATACCTCTGATACTCTATAAGTAAGTTTTCAGAAGATCAATAATGAACTTGAGATATTAGGTATGTTAAAAGCTAAATCACCTTAAATCAAGAATTTACTTAATATTTATTTGTAACCTCGAAATGGCACATATTTTGTGTGCACGTATGCATTTGAAATTTTTGATGGAAAAGAGTTCCTAACTTGAATCAAATTATCAAAGTAATCGCACAAAATGCTTAAAACTTATTTTCTCAGTCATTTCTGGATTGAAGCACTACAACGCCCACTTTAGTCAAATATCAGCTCAAGTGTTGAGACTTAAAATAAGCTCATGACAAAAGATTTCAAGAAGCATCAGGTTTAGTCAATACAGCAGGGATGATACCTACATAGAAGTGGTCTCATGACTCCTGGGTGCAATTTTGACATCCTAGCCCCTCTGCACTAAGGAAATGGTGGTCATGGGAGATGGGACTAAGTCAATATGGACAACCTCAGCTCAGAAGAGTCATCAACTCAGAGGTACCTCAGGAAGACAGGACTAGTTCCCATTCTTTACTATATCGCAACAATCCTGGTTACTCCTCACTTAAATAATATCTGTAATAACAGTGCTGCCTGGCTCAGTACATGGTCCTTAGCCAGGTTCTCATTTATCTTGAAGTCCATGTACTCTCATAAATGTCTTGAGATAGGATTACAAGGAGGATACATCAAGTTATTGGTCCCCTGGCCAGGAGAAGAGAAGGAAACAGATCTTGTAAAATGCTGCCTTATTAAACTAAACTCATCATTGTCAAACTTCTATCACTGTCAAAGAGCACTAGGCTTACCAAAAAAGAGTGGCCACTTCTGCTTTTTCAGAGACTTAAGGTCATATGGATATTAAAGACTTCCTGGTACATAAACCCAAATATCCTTATCACATGCAAAGAGTTCCTTTCTTCCCTAATCAAAGTTCTTTTCCGACGATTACAGACCTGTCTAGGTTGAGAATATAAAGTTTGCTGAAGCTTTTTTATGCTTATGGTTAAGTTCTGGATCTGACTCTCAACTCTTCCTCACCTAAAGCTACAGGAATGCTGTGACCTATTTATATGACCCCAGAAGGTCCACTGGATTTTACTCTGAGCTTTTATGATGGTTTTTCACCTGCAATCTTTTAGTATCTTTCTTCAGAGCATCAGTGACCCCAACAACAGGTATTTTCTTTTTATTTACTTTATCTCCTAAATATCTCACAGATACTAGATTTGTTCCCTAATGTAATATTCAGTTCACCACCAGTGAAAGTTTGAGCAACAACATTTCTACCTTGGGCTTCTGTCTATTCATATTCAAACCAACTACCAGGGATTCTCTTTGCCAGCCCCTGGCTGTTGATTATTCCAAAATTCCTTTACATCTTCTTTCTGGAACCATACCTAGCACTGTCTATAACAAACTGGTATGCAAACTCTGAGGTGGATTTGAGTATAGTGAGCTTACTGGATGGAGTATGTTCTTGAAGAGTAATAGGAGGAAATAAAACTAGGCTGAGGAAGAAATGGGGCTACAATTAAGTGACACAAGGCCTCCTCCATTCCCATGAGGGATTATGAAGCAAGAATGGCCTTTCAGGGCCGCACCATGTTGGAACATGGAGCCAGGTTTATATACTCTCACAATAATTAGTAACAGGTTTCAGAAGAATGCATTACCCCAGGAATAGTTCTCTTTGTCTGAAGGCATCTCCCAGAGAATTGGCAGATGAGGCTGTGCTATAATCTGAATATTAACCTATGTACTAACCTATGTATAGCTACAAATTTAACTGTCAGAATATATATATATATATATGTAATTATGAATTTAGTGTGATCTCTAAATTTAGTGTGATTCTAAACCATTGCCACATAGATCATTACAGCTTGCTTCACTCGTTTATCTTCAACACTTAGACAATTGATCTTTCCTCTGCCATCAATTATAGTTTAGTTTCAATATACATGTAGAGAAGCTTCCAGAAGAAACTTACATGTATAGGATACATGTATAGAAGAATTTGTAACTGGCACTTAGTCATAAGAAATAATTTCACTAACTACTGTTTAGCCTATGTTCCTTCTCTTGTTTTTCAGGCTCTATTTATTTCCAGAGTTTTAGGATCAATACCTTTCCCCCAGGTTGTTTCATACATTTATAAGACAGACTGTTTTCATATTATGCCTTCCATTCTGTGATTCCATGAGCGCCTAAATTATTTTATAAAATGTGCATACAATAAGGTTTAGTCCTTCTGTTAGAGTTCAATAGATTTAAATGAATGGTATCTTATAGTTAAAATTACAATATCAAATAGAGTATTTTCATCACTCGAAAAATTCTCCTTCATCTATTCAGTCCTTGTCTTCCCTTTCTGAACCACTGGCAATCACTGGTATTTTTACTGCCTCTGTAATTCCGTGTTTTTAGATTGTCATACCTACCATAGAATCATTCATTATCAAGCCTCTTCAGACTCGCTTATTTCACTTAGCATTATGCATTTAAGGTCCATCTAAAAATTTTTATCACTCAATAATTCATTTTTATTGTTAATATTCTATTTTATTGATTTACCACAACTTGTTTAGGCATGAAAGATATGCGGTTGTGTCCCAGTTTTGGGTGACAATGAAAAAAGCTGTTATAAACATTCATGTGTATATTCTTGTCCAGAAATAGTTTCAAATTCATTAGGTACTTATTTAGGAACATGACTGCTGGATTGTATTTTAACCTTACTTTTAGATTCATTAGACACTGCCATACTGTCCAAAAGTTGCTATACCATTTTGCATTCCCCCCCAGCATTGAATGAAAAATCTATTGTGTCATATCCTCACCAGAAATTGACAATGTCACTATTTTTATTTTAGCAAATCTAAACAAAATGATCTAACACTATCCAGCATACATAGCATTACCTCATTGCTGTTTTATTTTTCTATCCCTTAATGACCAAAAATGCTTACTATCTTGTCATATACTTGTCATCTACATATCTACTTTTGAGGTTCCTGTTCACATCTGTGTTCTTTTTTTAAATTGGGTTGCTTGCTTTCTTAATGTTTAATTGTAAGATATAGTTTAGATATTGCTGCACTTTTTGTACAATCTTAACTTAAATCCTTTGGAAAACATTTTCTTACAAATTTTGATCTCTAAAAAAACTAATTTATTGAAAATCCCATCACCCTAAAAGATAACTGAGAAGTTTCCCATACCAGAAAGGTCACAAGAAAAAAGATTAATAATCTCCTAAAAATAGAATCATCTTGACTAACAGTAGTATATGCACTACAGCAGTCGGTGAAACAAAGAAGCATGTTATTGTAATGACCCAAACAGTTACACTAAATTTGTGGAAATTTAAGTGATATTAATGGTATTAAATATTTCTCTCCACAACACCTCCAATTCCTTCTTTTTCTCCATATATTCTTTTCCCCCAACATCTCCTTTTCCCAGAGAATTAACAAAAATGCTATATAACTGCAATTGTAATATTTTTTAAAAATTCATCCTTATTCCCTCCAGGTTTGTTTATGCCGGGTTTCCTACTCTATAATTGTAGTGTTCTTCCACAGTAGAATTCTAAAGAACACTTCTGATTATCAAACATTCCCAGAAGCTTCCATGGTTTGATTCTCTTATTAAGCATTCAAGTCAGAAATACCAACAAAGATTAACTGCTGCTTAGAAGACAGGTCAAGCAAGAGGTCCTGATCAGACACAGAAAAACTATATATGTTTGGAATATTTGTAATGGGTCTAGATATTATTTTAAGAGATGTATAAAAGAAACTGCCTGTCTTATATAATTAGATTTCAAGACCAGTATTTATTTTTACAAAGTATATTGAACTGTCAAAGACTGCAAGTTGGAATTTAAAATGACTGAAAAAGTATATACTTGGAACGAAGCTGAAATTAAAATAAAATCCACCTATTATTATGTGAAGTTTTCCTTAGTAAGTTGAAGATCCTCATATAGAAGAAATAATAGAGTATTAGCTTATCAACAGGCATTGTATATGGCCCAGAAATGCACCCATTTATTATTAAGAAATAAAGAATATTAAATAAGTAGATTTATGATGATACTGAAATAAATCATTATAGTTTAATATCTGTTGAGGATTATGAACAGCTTACACTATGACTTTAGAAATAAATTTCAAAAAGGGCTATATAAATCTCTAGTGTAAGACAGTATACAGTTGCATGTAGTTTATCATTCTTACAATGACAACCGAAGAACAAGAAACATATTTTATGAAAACGTTTCATTGAATCAAAGATTTACTGAACATTACAAGTTGCTGTGAGATTATTGATTTAACTATTTTAAGTACATTAATACATAAAGGATTTATAAGGAACATAGAATTATTGAGTAGCTTGTTATATTTGATATTGAAAATCAATAAAAAAACATTTTTAATAGTATGATACCACTAAGTAGTTTTAAAACATAAAATAGACTTCTGCTTCCAAGGACAGACTAATTCCTCCCACTAAATACAACTAAAAATCCTTGATACTGTGCATAAGATAATCCTAAGTAAACTCTGAAACATGGAGAGAGGGCAAAGTGGCTACGGACTTTGAAACCCCAGGAAGAGAACAGTTGGAGAGTTCCCAGTCTGTTCCGTTTTACCCCACAAATCTCAGACATATTGCTGGAGAATACAGTAACCTGGCAACAATAAATGGTAAACCAAAAAAGCAACAAAAGTTTCCTCTCTCTATCCAAAGACCAGGAAAAAGTATGGGCTTAGAACAGAAAAGTTTTAGATTATCACTGCCCTATTTTAGCCAAACATTGAAGAAAAAACTGTGGCTCCAACTACCCATGTCAGTAAAGGCTAATGGAGACTCCCACAATTGCCAGGTTTTATCTAGGCATAACAAACTCAACTTTCTATACTAAAATAACCAGAGAAGGCCAAGTAGGGAATCAGAACTTAGTTTTGGTTAGTTAGTAACAAGCTCCATCCCATCTGTCGTGTCAATGATGACGGCATGGGGAGCCCAAAATTAGAGCTCCAGCTGGCAGTAATGAGACTATAAATCATGCATATTAATGCAAAATATAAAACAATAAACATTTTAGGAAAAAAATCCATAGGAGAAATACTTTGGGATCTCAGACTAGGCAAAGGTTTCCTAGACTTACACCAAAAGCACCACTTATAAAATGAAAAAAATATAAATTGTGCTTATTAAAATTAAAAAGTTTTGCTCTGTGAAATGCTCAATTGAGAATAAAATACAAGATAAACACTGGGAAAATATTTCTAAACTACATATCTAAAAACAAACAAAAAAAACCCTGTATCTAGAAAATACAAAGCATTCTCCAAACTCTACAGCAAAAGAAGAAAAAAAAAAAATCAGAAGATTGGCAAAAGGTATTTCACAGAAGAGTGCATCCAAGTGGGAAATAACCAATAGAAGATATATCCAAAAGTATTTTTCTTTAGGGAAATATGAATTAAAATAAAAATAATGTATCACTATATATCATAATGGCTAAAATTAAATAATGATAAAATCAGTGCTGGCAAAGAGGTAGAGAGACTGTATTCTCACCTTCCCAGTGGGAATGTTAAAGAGTGTAGACACTGTGGATAAGCGCATAGAAGTGTGGGTACCAGAGATTGTACTGTTGAACATTTTTAAGAGAAATAACTTATTCACACAAAAGCTTGTACATAATTTTTTTTAAAGATTTTATTTATTTGACAAAGAGAAGCACAGCCAGAGAGGGAACACAAGCAGGGGGAGTGAGAGAGGGAGAAGCAGGGTTCCCGCCAAGCAGGGAGCCTGATGTGGGACTCAATCCCCGGTCTCCGGGATCATGACCGGAGCCGAAGGCAGTCGCTTAACCAACTGAGCCACCCAAGCGCCCCTGTTTATACTAGTTTTAACTTTAATGGGCAAAAGCTGGAAACAAGCTTGTCTACAGCAATAGGTAAAGTGTTAAAACAAACTATGGCATACTCATAACACAGAATGCTACTCAGTAATAAAAAAGGGCAATCTCTAGATACACACAGTGACTTGGTCGGTCCCCAGGGAATTACGCTTAATGAAAAAAGTCAATCTCACAAGACTACATACTATAGGATTCCATTTATATAGGAATTCTTACAATGACAAAATCCGAGAAAAGAATAAATTCACGGTTGGCAGAGTTTAAGAATTCAGGAGGGGTTCCAGAAACAACCTAGGAGGACCCTGAACTCAGTTCCTCCCGCAGGCACACCAAATCTGCAGCAGCAGCAGCTATGAAACAAGACCTCAGGAAAACTGGCGGCCTGCCCTTTACATGCCAGGCAAAGGAGGAGAGAAGGCCCACATGCAAGCAGGTCTGCAACAGGCCTTCAGGTAAACCTCACCTAAGGCGCGGCAACCCCAAATGGAGAGGGAACACAAAAGCACAGCTTCTCCCGGAGGTGCAAGGGGCTTAGACCCCACACCGGACACCCCAACTTTTAAGACATGGAACTGACAGGGCCTAACACCTCGCTTTGACGGAGTACAGGGCAAGAGAACCCCTAGGCTGTGTGGACCCCAGAAACGCTCTTAAAGGGCTTGCACCCGGACTCACCGCTCCCCGGGCTCACCTGAGGCAGCCAGTGGCGCGGTGTCCACACTCGGCGGGAAGGAGGCTGCTCTGCTGGTGTCTGGCTCGGCACAGGCCTAGAAGCCGCAGCCTGGGGGCGGGTTTTCTTGCTCTCGCTCCGCCTTGCTCCACCCACGCATTCCAGCTGCGGGTTGTTTGTTTGTTTTTCTTTTATCCACCAAATCCAGAGGTTTCAGGTTTTTGTGGAGTTTTTGGTTGCTGTTATTATCTTTTTCCCAAGAAGACCACATTTGGCCTCCCCTCTACCTCACTGGGGCTGGGGACCGGCATCTTGGGGCCTTCCATAGACCTCAAGCGAGAGCGCCTGAGCTCCTGACGGGAGAGTTACATACCCTGCAGGGTCCGGATGGCTGTCAGCTGGGAAGGGAAGCCCTCATCACCTGCCCCTGGAACCATGGATGTTGACCTGTACTTTTAACTACTTAGCAATTAACTAATTTAATTCAAGCTGATTTTATGGTTGGCGCCGGCTTATACAGTTATTTACTTTCTTTTCTTTTTTCTTTCTTTCTTTTTTTTAGTGAGAGGAGGTGGGTAGAAGGAGGAGACTCTTAAGCAGACCCTAAGGCAATGCAGACTCCATCTCATGACCTGAACCAAACTCAAGAGTACAGGCTTAACCAATCAGCTAAGCCACACAGGCACCCCCAGAGTCACTTACCTTTAGGCACTTACTAAGGGCACCTGGATGGCTCAGATAGTTAAGCTTTGCCTTCAGCATAGGCCATGATCTCCAGGTCCTAAGATGGAGCCCTCAGCCAGGCTCCAGGTTCCCCTTCTGCCTTTCCCCCTGTTTATGTTCTCTGTCTCTGTCTCTGTCTCTGTCTTTGTCTCTCTCTCAAATGAATAAATACAGTCTTTAAAAGAAAAAGGAAAAAAGTGTTTCTCAACTATAAAATGCTCAGCAACACATGATTTTAACCCATTTTCATCCTGCTTCAATCAATTGATGAAAAGCCTCAATGTGGAATAAAAAAACATACATAACAAAATTTAATTTCAAAAAATGCTTGAATTTTTATTATACCTATGGCTTCACTTAGAGGTATATAATAACTTACATCTAAAATTTTATGAATACATTATAATTTTTTCTTTTAATAAATACAGAGATGTTTATTAAAAGAAGATACTTCCTAATTTTATAGGAACCAGAAGGAAGTAACTTACAACAAAGAAATAGACAATGATATCTTTCATCAGCCTCATAGTACAAGGGGCTTTTAATCTTTGTCTCTTGTGATAGGCCTACCAGAATGATAAATCAATAGGAGACTGTTCATTATTCTCCCAATTCATTTGAACCAACCTTGTGAGTTGACTATGAAGTAAAGAAACAACTGAGTGAATTCAGATAGCCCTGAGCAGTAGTTTTACTATGGTCCAAAACAGAACCTATAGATTTATAGATCCTAAACTGAGCAAGTAAAACAAAGCAAACAAAAGCAGTCTCAGCGATAATCACAGAAGCACACATTAAATTTATTAAAACTATGGTTCTTTCTAACTGTGATATAAAATATCAGGGATAGAATGAGTTCAAAACTAATGGAAAGTCGATGTAGACATATCAAAAATTATCCGAACAATTCTTTTACCTATTGTGATTGTGATTTTTTTAACTGGAATTTATAAAATTTGGAAAAGTGAAAACTGCTGAAATTAAATTAAAAACATGCATTTTATTTGTAAGCATGTGGACAAATTGAAATATAATCCAAAGTGAGGAACCATATTCTTTTTTTAAAACAACAAAAATTTGAAGCCTATTATAAAAAAAGTAAAAGGTTCCCTTTATCTTTTCTGACTCATTCAAATAAGGTGTGTTTCATTCTCTCCGTTTCCAATTGGCTTATTAATTACAACACTCTACACGTGTATGTTTGTTTTTCCTAGAATTCCACGTATTAATTCAATAAACCTGCCTGTCCACCAACACCACCTAAGAGGTTTGTTAAAAATGCAGATTCTCAAATATCCAACTGTATTTCCGGAATCAAAATAATAGACATGGAACCTAGAAATCTGCATTTTTAAAAAAATCTCCCGGGTTACATAGCAAATGTAGAAATACAGATCAAAGACTAAATTTTCAATGGGAGACATTTCTGTTTGCCACTAGTTTGCTTGTGGAAAGAAGAAATGGAAGAGAGATGCATACAGCAGGA
Organism: Spilogale gracilis; assembly: GCA_004023965.1. Classification (NCBI taxonomy): domain Eukaryota; kingdom Metazoa; phylum Chordata; class Mammalia; order Carnivora; family Mephitidae; genus Spilogale; species Spilogale gracilis. The sequence goes on from PITA01002943.1 coordinate 89,877, forward strand.
GCTCATGTCCCCAGTCTTCATGGAAACTGGTTTTTATACCTCCCTATATGGAATTGGTTAGGTGTGTGCTGATGGAGGTTTTCTTTTTCCTGACAGTTACTCTCTTTTCTCATCTTTTCTTCAAGAATATCCAAAAAAAGGTTCACAGACAGAAATAAAACCTGTGTACCTGCAGTGACAGCTGTGGGCACTTCTGGGGCAGGAGTACCTGACACATTTAGATACCAGCGTATGGATTGAAAATCAGCTCAATATGGGTTTGGGTTATTTTTCTTTTACTTAAGTTATCTAGGTACTTTAGTCTCAGCTTTCACTTAGCTTCACCGCCCCTCTAAAGGCACTAGGGCATGCAAACAAATACTTAAAGGCTTGCATACAGCCATCCTCATTTAACATTGTCTATTCCTGGGTACACTGTTTGAGCACAAGCAAATCTACTCCTTCTGATAGACCTCTGATATAAAATGTCCAAAAATTTTCCTCGATTTGTGTCGTCTGCCAGCCTCTCCCACCCTCAACTTAGCAAATGTTCCTTTTTATTTTTTTGAAACCCACGCATTTATACATACAGACACATAAACATTTATTATATCCTGTAGGGTTGAAGAGTACAGAGAAGAAAAGCATAGGTGGGGTGGATTTATATTCATTTTTTCCTCGTAAATGCACAGCAGAAAGTTCATGCACGTACATGCCCGTGTGTACACATAAAAACTTCCTCGCTAATGTACTCCTGCTGTCCTTTATACTAATATATGCTAATTGCATATCTTGGTATAAAACAAGGACTGTAAATCTAAGACATGCTTATCATAGTCCACAAAAGTGAAAATATAGCATAACAGAACTATAGCAAGCTCTAGCATGACAGATCTAGACAACTGAGTATGGACATTCTATCAGCATGAACTTCTGCTCTCACACTCCCTCAAAGACAAGACATATTTGTATTCCTTCACCCCTCCACTTCAGTGCCCATTCCAGCTGCCTCTCTGATGGCTATTAACTTATTTCCTTCTAGGAGGAGACAGATTACTAACTGTTAGCATTCAAGAATATACACAACTTGAATGGAGACAATTTAAGAGCCATGTGTGGATTGGGAAGGAAGCCAAAACTAGACAATTTCCAAGGCAATGCACTTGGCCCAGTCACTTTTTGTAGTCTTTTCTTCTTTGGGCGTGAGGTCTTATGTGTATATCTGCCCTCCTGTCTCACCTCCTCCTCTATCACAAAGCGAATGTTCACCTCCCCTGTGCTCATGAAATTGTGAATATATACACCAACAAACTCTGCTGTGGTCTGGTACATATGCAGGCCACTGTCAAAGCAGCAGCTATCTGGTATGTAATAAACACAGATACTGGTCCAGATTTTGGTTTGTGATCAAGCAGATGACACATGTCAGTTATATTAAGACTCTGCTTTGCCAGTGATGGAAAATCCAACTCAAACTGACCTATGTCAAATTGAATTTATGTACTCCAACTAACTGAAATTTATAGGGATATCTACCTTTGTGTTTAGCTTATTTAAATTTATATAATCAGGAATTAGTTGTGTTCTATTTTTTACTACTCTTAGCCCTTAGCTTTATTTTGGGATTCTATGGATCATTTTTTGTAGTGATAGGCTCCCATTCTAACAAGTTCACTATAGCCAAACAGACAATAAGTCTCTCTTTGAAAAGATTCAGCCCCAATCTAAGTCTTATGTCATTGAGTAGGTCAAATGCTCACCTCTGACTCCAATACCTAGTGCCAGAGGAAATAATTTTTGTCTTATTAAGCCCATGGTCCTTAGCAATTCCTAGAATTTGGAGGTAGAGTCAATTCTACCTAAAATTCATGAATTAAAACTAGAGAATGAGTTGGCAGCTGCAGAAGAGTCTGCATAGTGTTTACCAGAGGAAGTGTTTGAATGTTGAATGGAAAAGTTAAATAGATACCCCATATGTCACAGTGGCCATAAACTGCCATGCATGCCAGCACTAGCCCACATCCATCCATGGCAGACATTTTTATTAATCTTGGCCCCATTCCTACTGTACTCACCACCTGTCTCATAATTCTCTTCAGTGCACTCTCCACGAAACAACTAGCAGTTCTTCTGAGCAAATTTAATATAACATCCTTTGTTATGCTACACAAAATAATATATTTGATGACTGTGGGTAAAACACTGAATATGTGTTGATAACACATTATTGATCTTTTACCCTCAAATGTATCTAAATCCTTCTTGAGTCTACTTATAATTTTGACTTTTCTGCTTCTCGGTAAATATTTATCTTCATGCTCTATTTCTAGAGGCTTATCAAGTAGTTCAGTCTATAGCCTATTATACCTGGCTTTACATCTTTAATTTAAGATTGAATTTTTGTTTAAATAATAGAAGCATTCAGATGTTAAAAAAACAAATGTCAGAAAGATGCAGGCAAAAATGGAAAATTAATTTTGATCTCCAATGATATGTAACTACGCAAAAGAACACAAAGTTGATGTGGATTTAGATGCACATATAAAGGAATAAAAATTTATCTCACATTATAGAAAGTGACTTACAAATAGTATTTGAATTGCTGCAAACTCTTAACACTGTGTGAAGACTTATATTATGATACACATCCATATAATTTCACTTTCTGACTTTAATATGTTAAAATGTCATCTACTGACTTAGAAGAATGTATTTGAAAATTGAAATTTCTATACTTTTTTCCAACTCTTACACCTGAGATGATAACAAGTGACAGAGGTATTAATGCATCTCTATAGCCATTTATTTTTTTTTTTTTTTTTTTTTTTTTTTTTTAAAGATTTTATCTATTTGACAGAGAGAAACACAGCCAGAGAGGGAACACAAGCAGGGGGAGTGAGAGAGGGAGAAGCAGGCTTCCCGCCGAGCAGGGAGCCCGACGTGGGGCTCGATCCCGGGTCTCCAGGATCACGACCTGAGCCGAAGGCAGTCGCTTAACCAACTGAGCCACCCAGGCGCCCCTCTATAGCCATTTAAACTATCATTATTACATTAAACATCATACTTTGCTCTGAAATTATACAAATCTATTTATTAAAATACCTTCCAAGTAAAATACAAATCAAAGGAATTCTGATTCGGTGATGGAAAGTTCATAAAGTGATTCCCCTTACAAGCTTCAGATTTTTTTTCAAATATATAAATATTTGGTTACTCTGTGTGTGTATTTATATCTACTCTTGCATACAGAGCATGCAAGAAAGAAACTTAATAGCTAGATTTCTTACGTAAGTCTGTAGATGACATATGAAGATGCTAATAGCGTTGTAAAGGTGACAAAAAAAATCATTTCATGTTAATGTTTGGCATTATAGTATAACCAGTAACAACTCTAAATATATTGTGAATCTCTAATAAAATGCTATGACTTCCCTTGGAAAGTTACAGTTGGCTTCCTTTCCATATATCTTTAAATTGAATATTGTTAATGTCATCTACTTAGTTGACTTTGCTTAACTACACATAATACCATGCACCTCTATAAAGCCACTAGTTTTTCAGAATTGCCTATCATATACAAGGTCACAACCCACAGCTATTATAAGAAGAATGAACAGCTTGATATTTTAGTATTAGTAAATACAGAAAACAGTATTTTATTTCTTTGAGGCAAGGGGAAATTATTCTTATTAATAATTTTGTCAAAAGTAGTAAGTATCCAAATGACAAACAGATAAAGGATTTGAATTCTCTGCACGAATGTCAGCTCTTTCCTGATGCCCCAGGATGGAATCAATAACTCTAACACTGTCATTCCTATAACAACTTCTACAGAAATCTCATATGACATTAACTGGGTTGTATGGCAAATGTACACATTTATGTGTGTATTCTCCCAATATTGTATCTTACAGTTCAGAGGTCCTTTTATACTTTCCTGTATTCTCAGCATCATTTAACATATACCAGGTATTCAAACAACATTTTTTAACGATACAAAATAAAAAGGAAATGTAGGGTGATAAAATTTACAAATCAAACTGACCATTTACCATCAGATTTCATCCTCAAAAAGTCAGAATTTTGGCACACAGCAATATGAGCTCAGTTTTCCAGGCCTAAAAGCTTAGCATTAGCTTTCACTATGTCATCCTCTCTTCCATTCACAATATGTCACTACATTCTTTTGTACTTCCCTTTATGATATTTGTCATATCCAAGCTCCTGATTTTATTTTTAGGCTCCCTCATTCAATATCAATTCTACCACATTACTTGGTTTCATCTAAATGTTATTTACAAACTTTTAGGATCAAACTCCATATTATTAAATTTTTCATTGATCATCCATCTCATGTATATATATTTATTTATTAAAATTAGGCGTGCACTAAACAACTTTGGTTGGCCCCTGAACAATTGCAGAGGTTAGAGGCACTGACCCTCTGTGCATCTGAAAATCTGAATATGACTTCTGATTTCTCAAAACCTTATCTAATACCCTACTGTTGATTGGAAGCCTTGCCATTAACACAAATAGTCTATTAATACATATTTTGTATGTTACATGTATTATATGCTACTTTCTTAACAATAAAGTAAGCTACAGAAAAGAAAATGTTATAAAGAAAATCATAAGGAAGAGAAAATAAATTTATAGTACCTTACTATAAAAAATGTACCTTGCTATAAAAAAAAAATCTATGTGTAAGTGGACCCATGCAGTTCAAACTTTTATCGTTTAAAGGTCAACTATAAAATATAACGCATATTCAAAATAAAAGTAGTTGTTAAAGTTGTAAAAATAAATTTTTAAAAGATTCTTTCTGCAACCTAATGAATTGAAATACATACCTTATGGGAATGTAACATAGTTTATAATATAATTGATCTAAACCATCTTATATGATGACTTATAAGTTACCTTATGACAGATTTCTTGTTTTTAATGTCTCCCAGTCTCCTGTGCATCCAGCATTCAATATCTTTTTAAAACACTACTTCCTATATAATAGTGTCCTGATCAGAAACCTGTAATGGTTAAACTCAACTTAGGTTCCTGAGTATAAATTCAAACATTTCTCTATCTAGGTCCTTCTTTACTAATCCAAATTTATTTCCTGCTCTGTACTCTTCAGCAATACATACATATTAATTCTTCTATGTTATGTAGTACCTCTTTTCTTTCTCATGTAGCCTTCTCATTTTCTCCAGTGTGTTTTTACCTGTACCGTTCATCTTGCCTATGTTACAATAGCACAATAGCCCTCACCCAACCCTACATCATGTACCCTTCTGATCCAATGTTACCCATTCTCGAAGCCGAATTGTAAAAGTCATCGCTCAATGAAGTTTTCCTCATATATTGGTGCAATTTAGCCATTCCTTTAATTTAAGAGTACATTAGGCATCTATCCCATCCCAGACAGGTATACTCTTGTTTCTTTTTTATGAATATATCTACCCGAGTCAAACAACTCCTCTTTTTGGTGTTCTGAGGCTCAATTTCCAACACTGATGGAGGTGTTGGGCATGCCTCCCCACCAAGAAATGCTCAGGACACCAGCTGGGTTTCCTAGAATTAAATTCAATTCTTATACTGTCTACCTGAAGATAGCATCAGATTTCACAGTTTAAAAGTGCAGTCCTACAATAACACTGACCTGCACCGCCCCACCCCCATGCCTATCACAAGCCCAGGTCCATTACCTGTACTTCTAACAGACTGCTTATAAATTAGTTTGCAGGACCTCCTTCTTGAGTTCGATTAATTTGTTAGAGTGGCTCACAGAACTCAGAGAAATATTTTTCTTACTAGATCGCCAGTTTATCATAAAAGGATGGAAGTCATGGACAGCCACATGGAAGACATGCATAGGGAAAGGGCGTGGAGCTTCCATGGCTTCCAATAGTATCATTCTCCAAGACTTTCAAGTATTCACCAACCCAGATGTTCTCTAAACTCAGTCCTTTTGGGTTTTTATGCAAACTTCATTACACAGGCATGACTGATTAAATCATTGGCCATCACTGATTGATTCAACCTCCAGGATCTTGGAGGACAACTTGGAGGGCAGGAGATGGGACTGAAAAATTCCAACCCTTTCATCAAATGGTTGACTTCATTGGTGATCAGCCCCCATGCTTAGGTGTGGCCAAAAGTCACCTCATTAATATAACAAAAGATACTTTCAGCACTCTCAACAATTAGGAAGTTCTAAGGACTTTAGGAGCTGTAAGTCAAAAAGTATGGACTGAGACCAAGTATATATGAGAAATAAATTTTAGTAACACGAATGACCAAATATATATTCCTTATAAATCAAAAAATTGCACCTCCCAAGCATTAAACACACACACACACACACACACACACACACACACACACACACACTTTAACCTAGAAGTATCAGGTAGTGGTAGTATCAAACACACAATAGATCTTCCATAAATGCTTACTTTACTGATAATAATATTCTTAGGATATAGCCCTGCTCTCAACTTCAACAATTCTAGTGAGGTCTTAACCAAGCACCCTCAAACTAGTATAGTTATTCTTAATAATATTTAAATGCCAGTCAGATTTCTCATTGTAGGATAAACAAATAAAATTATAGGGTGTCTGATTATTTGTATGCAGCCAAAAGTTATCTGGGAATATTTTAATGCTTTATAGGGACTCTAGACTTTCTGAAATAATCCTAGACACATTTTGTTATCTGAAGGGATCCTATTATTTGTTTTTGTGATGTTTGTGGACAAATACAGAATTAGCCAAAATCTTCTTCTGAATACCAATGACAATAATCAAAGGCCCAATCTTTCTGGTAACAAAACACAATAATCTTATTCTGGAGTTTAATGAGTAATTTTCTGTCAAGTTGGGACAGATGGATAGAACAGAGCAAACAGATTCCTCTGGCTAATAATTACATGTTAAGAAGATAAATTTTTCTTCATTTCTTTGAATTTTATTTTTACTAAGAATATCATGTCAGTTGGCATGACATTCTAGTTTTTATTTTTAAAAGACTGGTGTTGTTGGCAAATGTAATTATTAGTCTGCCTGCTTTCAAAAATGTATAAGAAAATAACACTTAAGAAATTTCTAAAACATTTTGCTAAATGATTCATTCTGCTAATCTCATCAATCTACCTATTCAAATGTCAACATATCAGAGCCTGTCCCTGAATTCCAGCACTTTTGGAAAATTTTCCAAGATCTTAGCTTCCTAAGCAATGATCCTAATCACATTTGCTCAAAACAGACATCCCTGCAGGAACCACTCTGATGTCCTTTGCCTTCATTCACACCTTTATTTGACCTCTTTGAGATTTTCATCGGCTTTCAGTTGGACCCGCAGATTAGGCCTTATTACTGGGCACTAGTTTTTATTTTTTTCTTATAGAATTTTTTGTATTTATTTAAAATTATAATTTTTAGCCAATGCCATAAAACTCCCTTTTGTGAGATCATCTTCCTGGATCTTTGCTCACAGAGATATTTTTAGGTCTCTGTTCAAGAGTAGAGTTGGGGCTTTAAACCAGAGAGTTTTCCATTAGGTAAAGTTAACAATTAGCATGATTACTTTGTTTACTTTATATTACTGCTCTCTTCATTTTAGTTCTTCCTTTTCAGCATTATAAGCAAGACTTCTAGCATATTTCTTCTACATCTATTAATTTTCAAGCTCCCTTTGATGGACCTCAGGTTCAGTGGTTCTCAAAGTGTGGCTTGGACCCCTTTCAAGGGGTTAATGAGATTAGATCTATTTTTCATAATTGTATCAAAACAATATTCTATTTTTATTCTCATTCTTTCACAGCTATACAAACTTTCCAAAAGGTAGATGATTTATAATATCACAAGATTGAATGCAGAAAAATGAAATAATAAAAAAATTGAAAAAATAAATAATGCCACTTTACTAATTTACTTATTTTAAAGATATATTTTACAAGTTGTTATTTGTATTAATATGTAATGTTTATAATGTCATTGTTGTGCCCAAATTCCGAGACCCCCCCAAAGACGACCACCAGAGTCCAGAGTCAAAGCCAAGCGACAAGGGTCGTTTATTGTCAGGTTCGAACCCGGGCCTCCGTGCAGACGTTACCAGTCATGCTCAGAAACCCTGAGCAGACTTTCAGCACAGCTTTTATAGGCAAGGACAAACAAGTTACAGAGAAGTTGGGTGAGATAACATTTTGACCCCCTCACACCCCCCCTCACACATAGGCACATATTCCAGGAACTGAAGCAAGATGCACAAATGGTTCCTTGACTCAACTGCCCTCATTTGGTAAACAGGACCTTGTAAGGCATGAATCACCAGGGGGTCTTAGACATGTAGAGGCCTAAATCATCAGGGAGTTTCAGAACTTGTTATGGTGGCCTTGAAGCTAAGCAGGCCCTAACATCATTTAAAATAAAGTGTTACAAATATCTAAATTTTCTTCTAGTTATGACTATAGCTAATAACAATGTATATAATACATATAAACAAAAGTTCCTGGGGCTCTCAATAACTTTAAAAACTGTGAAAATGAAGGCACATAGGTGGCTCAGTCAGTGAAGTGTCTCCCTTCAGCTCTGGTCATAATGCCAGGGTTCCTGGGATCAAGTCCCACACTGGGCTCCCTGCTCAAACAGGAGTCTGCTTCTTGCTCTACGACACCCCATTCATGAGTGTGCACTCTTTCTCTCTCTCAAAAATAAATAAAATCTTGAAAAAAATAAATAAAATAAAATTGTGAAGATATTCTGGGAACAAAATTTAAGCACTGTTATTCTTGTCCATAAACAATATAAATTGCATCCCAAATAGATAAATATATCTAAGTAAAATTTCTTACAACTGAAACAACAGATGGAATGTCCAAGTCTTCAAAACTGACTAGTGTTTGGGTGACTATAGAACCTAGAAAACCTAATTCTAACTCTTCTAATTCTAGCTCTTTGCTCCAGCAAATTAAGTGGATTAGTAATAGAGTGCACACTGTGGTTTAATAAAGAAAGAGTGACATGAAAAATTAGACTAATTAAGTAATCATGGAAGATTCCACTGGCCACCAAGTGATAAAGAAGAGTTGAAATCAATAAATCCTCTTCAGTGTCATTTGTGTTAGCAAATGAAGTCAATACACATGACTACACCCAGTTCTTCAAGAAATAAATAGGTCTAGATTTAAGAAAGCTAGGACTACATAGTCATCCAATGTATTTTTGCCCCAATAGAGTGCTTAGTTTCTGAACATGCTCTTTAGAAGTCTGCTAATTCAGGTAACTCATATTGTGTATTAAGTCAGGTTTATTCAGACAGAGCATAGCAAAATCACAACCCAAAACTCAAGCAAATTTCATTTATTTCTAACTCAGCATCTAGAAAATGTAGTCAACAAATTAACTCCTTCTGAGTTTGTTAGTCTGTTATTTCCTGATGGTCCCACCCAGTTTCTGGAGTAGAAGAAACCTAGGCTATAAAGTATAGAAGCTGTCAGCCTTCTAGATGTCATTATTATGCTAGGAATAGCCTCTCACAAAACCAAAAATAAAATTTCTGGATGTGCAAAAATCAAGCGATTGACAAAGAAAATACATGATTCCTAGAGAACAGAGAGGAGTATATTTATATAACATTAGGGCATTTGTTAATAGAAATAAAGGAAATGTCCCATATTTTTATTTCCAGAGAAAAACTACCATTTTGTGTATACTGATTCTCATGTGAATAATACAGTAGACATTCTGTGAAACGTTTGCCTGGGTCATCTATTTTTTTTTTTTTTTAGAAAATCTGTTATTCAATAACAGTAGAAAATATTGCTGTAAATTTTTTTTTAAGATTTTATTTATTCACTTGAGAGAGAGAGAAAAAAATGAGAGAGAGAGCATGAGAGTGGGGAGGGTCAGAGGGAGAAGCAGACTCCCCGCTGAGTAGGGAGCCTGACGCAGGACTCCATCCTGGGACTCCAGGATCATGACTTGAGCTGAAGGCAGTCACCTAGCCAACTGAGCCACCAAGGCCCCCCTATTGTGATTTTTTTTTTTTTAGTTTTATTTATTTATTTGTCAGAGAGAGAGAGAGTACATACAAGTTGGGGGAGCAGCAGGCAGAGGGAGAAGCAGGCTCCCTGCTGAGCAAGGAACCCAATGCAGGCTTGATCCCAGAGTCCTGGGATCATGACCCAAGCCAAAGGCAGATGCTTAACCGACTAGGCTACGAAGGCGTCCCTACTGTGAAATTTTTTAAAAGTTAGATTAAAATGTTTATATATGACATGCCATGACTAAATATGATTAATGTGAAAAGGAATATGAAAGCAGTAGTGGGACTCAATTAGAAGGACCAAATAAGTTCTGAGGCATTGGCAAAAATTAAACTTAACAATATTTTTAGAAAGAAATGCAGTTCTGGAAACATTCCATCAAGCCTAGAGCTTAACACTTTGGATTGCATATATTTTGGAATTAGATTGTTTTAGGTGAAACTCAGTCATGTTTACAGTTTGGGCAACCTATCATATAACTATCGTTATTTTCTTTTGTTCCTCCATTCCTTCCTCAACCCTGTTCTCTCTCTCTCCCTCTCTCTCCCTGTCTTTTTATTGGTATACTGAGATTGTAGAATTGAATCAGTCATAATCTTTTCTGCATCAAATACTTTTATTGGTTGATGCAAAGCTCCATTCTCTCCCTCTCCCTCCCTTCTTTCCTCCCTTCCCTTTTTTTTCTCTAATTGTGTAATGTTGCACTATTTTACCCTTCTTACCTTCATTTTCTAGATTTGTTCAAATCAAAATATGAATATCTATCTACCTTGCCAAAATGCCATGAACATTGTGCTTGCTGAGTGAAATCTGTCTTCTGCCTTTCTGTGAACCGGCTGATGTGACAGGAACACAAGTCAGAGTTGGTTCAGTGAGTGCAGCGCATGAGATTAGACTCCTCTAAGTCACCTTTGCAGTGCGTCCCTGGTGCTCAATGAGCAAGTCCTAATAGTCCATCAGTTTGGTCTTTTACAATTCAATAGAAAAACATTTATCTTTGAGGAGGAAATAAGTCAAAGTAAAATCTAGATTAAGAATTTATATTTTTTTGCCCAGCAAGACATCCTATCAGCCACTGACATCCATGATATAAAGCAGTTGCTTGATGTCAATCGCTAAATTATCACAAAACTCAGCTTATCATGGCTTATATTATTATTATAACTGCATATACTACACATGCATATAAAGGGGAAACCATCATAAAAATACAAAGAATATCATATATGTTTCTATGGGCATTAATCATGAATACAGAAATCCTTTGGGTTTTTTTTTAAGATTTTATGTATTTATTAGAGAGACAGTGAGAGAGTACGCACAAGCAGGAAGAGGGTGAGGGAGGGGGAGAAACAGATTCACTGCTGAGCAGGGAGCCTGACATGGGGCTCAATCTCAGGACCCTGAAATCAATCATGACCTTAGCCAAAAGCAGGCACTTAACCATCTGAGCCACCCAGACACCCCTAGAAATCCCTTGATTAGTACTTTGTTCTTGAAAATATCTAATATAGCTTTTATTTCATGTGATTTGATTTTTTTATAGAGACAAAAATTTGGCCTCCGAATCTGAGTATATAGGGTGGAAATCAAATGTTACTAACAATTTCCACCCTTACACTGCAGTTCTGCATCTACCAAGCTCTCAAACTGCCATCATTATGTGTCTCTTCTATTGTACACACAGTGGAGCTGAGGACACCCACCCTTATCTGCTAGTCTCATGGAAATTTGAAGAGGGTAGATTATCTTCACTGAGCATACACACCCTTATCCTCTCCTTCTACTTATATTCAAATCTACTCGTATGATTAGGAATGGAATATGAAATGTAAAAACACCTAAAAATGGTTTTATTGGGTATATATTGATTTGGAAAATTTTTATCATCTATTAACTAGAGAGCTCATTTAAAAGACCTTTGCAAATTGTGGGTGCCTGGGTAGCTCAGTCAGTTAGACCTCCAGCTCTTGGTTTTGGCTCAGGTCATGATCTCAGGGTCATCAGATCAAGTCCCGTGTAAGGCTCTGCACAGCAAATACTTCTAATAGTCTCTTTTCTATACTAAGAAATCAACTTTATTCTTTTCTATTCTTTTTTGATCCCAGACAATAAATATGGTTAAATGTATAAATGTCCTCTATGTCCTTATTGCTATTCATTCATATTTTGCATCCCCACTTCTAAATATAGGTAATGTTTCAAAGTGTCCTTCATTTCAACATTATACTGATAGTTCTGTCCCATGAAGAATAAAAAGGAACCATATATTTTTTATAAAGAAATTAAAGGCATGCCTTTTGAAAGGAAGAGATAAATCAATCTGTATTCACATCAGATATGCTACCCTATATTTAGAAAATCCTAGGAATTCACACTTATATGCACACATACACAACAAACAACTTTTCAAACAAATAAGTGAGAGTGTCAAGGTTTTAGGACAAAATTAACATAGAAAAATTATTCTTATCCTAAATGTTAGCAATACATATTTGAAAATTCAAAATCACATAAAAAGTAAAAGGCATAAAAGTAAATTTGACAAAAGGAAATTAGTGTGCAAGACTTCCACACTAAAAACTATAAAATATTTCTGAGAAAAATTGAAGATGATCTAAATTAATGGAGGGATATTCCATATTCATAGAATGGAAGACCCAGTATTAGTATGTTAACAATCCTCCCCAGTTCACCACTACATTCAACAAAATATATGTCAAAGTTACAGCAGGCTCTTTCTGTTTAGTGACTTTTATTTATACTGACACACTAAATCGAAGCTTTGCATGGATTAAAATAACAATGTGATACCACTACACGCCTACCTGAATGTCTAATATCTGAAACACTGACACCACCAATGGTCGGTGAGGATGTGGAGCAACAGAAACTCTCATTCATTGCTGGTGGAAATGTGAAATGATACAGGCACTCTGAAGACAGCTTCGTGGTTCCTTACAAAACTAGACATACTCTTGACTGTATGATCTAGGCATTGCACTTCTTTGAATTCAACCAAAAGAGGTGAAAACTTATGTCTACACAAAAACCTGGGCATGGACATTTATAGCAGCTTATTTGTAATTGCCAAAACTAAAAAAACAACCCAGATGTCCTTCAGTAAATGAATGGCTAAATAAACTGTGGTACATCCAAAGAATGGAATGTTATGCGGTGCTAAGACAAAACAAAACAAAACAAAACAAAACAACAAAACAAAACAAGAAGCTATCAAACCTTGAAAAGACATGAAGGAAACTTAAATGCATGATGTTAAGTGAAAGAAACAAATGGGGAAAAAAACCTGCAAAACAAATAAACGCATAAATGCAACTTTTAAGAAATAGCATCCTGGGATAATATTTAAAATAACAATAAAAAAGTGGGAAGTATCCTTAATGTATAAATTCAAGAAAAACATGATATAGCCAAGTCATAAATTATATGCAGAAATGACATCAAAACAGTCATATTTGAACTCAAAGGGGGCACCAAGTTTTCAAACTTTGTTTCCTCTTTCACCTTTCCCTCCTCCCCATTTCTCGGCTAGGAAACCAGCATGACATGAAGTCAACTACATTTATCAAATCCCCTTATGCATCAGTTCTCACTCTAGAGGCTTAGGATAAAACAAGGAGCAAAATATAAAGAGACATTCATGTTTCGTTTACTGTCGACAGATACAATAAATAGACTGATGCATGAATAAAGAAGAAAATTTCAGGTATATATTTCAGATAATTTCACTGGTGCTATGAAAGTCAAATAGGATAATGCTATGAAAAGTCACAGATGTACTGCTTTTAACCAGGACAGTTATAAAATACCTTTTTATTTATTTATTTATTTATTTATTTATTTATTTATTTATTTATTTTTTATAAAATACCTTGATGGAAAGGAGTAGGTACACATATATATGTACACTTTATACTAAAACAATAATGGATTTAAATTAATTTTTATTATGCACACACTATGCTATTATGGGCTTATATGGCCTTCGCTTTCTTATGTTGAATGCTAAGTACACTAGCCCTCCCACCATTTGCTGCTTTTAGCATTTCTCACTGTACTTACAGATTCCACTGAAGCAGTTCCTACTACTACATGCTCTCCTTCATATCCTTGCCTTGACAAACACTTGTTTTAGAGCTCCTGGGAGGCCATGTCTAGTTCTCTACATCTATATTTACTACATTGAAAACTTTCGGTTATTACTCTATCTTAAAAAAGCAGCAACTTTTTTCTCTGCCTTTTCAGCCCCTGCTGCCATTCCTGCTACACAGAAGCTGCCTCCCCATTGTCTGATAGATAAACAGGTGAAAGAACGAATAAGGGAATCAATGATTCTAAAGCATGGGTAGATCCACAGGCAATGAGAAATCACATTTCTCTATGAAAGGAGGAAAGTGACTTGAAATCTGAAATGGAAACCAAATGTTATTTTGATTTGCATTTATGTCCTGAATGAGTCATTTATTTGCATTCCATGCTGTGGACATAAGAAAGTTAGTGAATAGTCTCCAAGAGAATGCTGTGCCATGGCAAATGCCACTAGTTCATTTACAAATTTTTTCTCTCATACTTTTGTTGGATTTATTTCATATAAGTATACCAATAACGAACACAAATATTTGGGGGGACTCAAAATACAAATGCTTGCATTTGCAGGGTTTATTTCTTTGATAGTTGGGTCAAGCAAAACTGGATAGTTCCTGCATGTTTCAAGAGGAAAAAAAAACTTGTGTTACCAACTATTTTATTTAATATGTCTTCCCATACCAAAAATTACTATCATTTAATGATTAAGAGATATAAAAAAAATTGACAAAAGAAAGACAACTTACCATAACATTTTCTAATTTGAATCTCTAGCTATTAAAAGATAGACTCACTGGGAGTTCTTCAACAATAAAATTATAAAATATCACTAAAATTGTGAATAACAAAAAGAATAGTAATATTATGATATATTAATTTTATTACATATCCATTACAGTTTTTAACACAGTTATGGAGAAATCACTATTATAGAGGTGTTCTCTGAGGTCTATAAATGTAACACCTTTTTTTACTTAATCAATAAACATTTCCATAGTTTTCAATATTTGAAGCAATTTATTCACTGAATACTAACCATGGAATGCAATAATTAAATATGCTTTGAAATATAACATTTTAATCTTTTAGACTTAATGTTACATTTTTGCATTAAATAATAAGTTTTTACTGCCAGAATTACTTAAGCAATAGAATTATAAATTTACACATATATGTAAACACACTATTTTTATTTCATTTGTGACCTTTCTTTTTTATCTCATCAAGTTCTCTGATTTTTTACATGCCCATGAATTACTATAGAAAGTCAGATTCTGGGGCGCCTGGGTGGCTCAGTTGGTTAAGCGACTGCCTTCGGCTCAGGTCGTGATCCCGGAGACCCTGGATCGAGCCCCACATCGGGCTCCCTGCTCAGCGGGAAGCCTGCTTCTCCCTCTCTCATTCCCCCTGCTTGTGTTCCCTTTCTAGCTGTGTTTCTCTCTGTCAAAATAAATAAAATCTTTAAAAAAAAAAAAAAAAAGAAAGTCAGATTCTTAATGTGTTAAATGGTAACTATGTGAATTTAGGAAATCTATACTTCTAACATAAAGCATCTGTTTCAAACTCTTTTTTGCTTATGGCCTATAGTCATGTTTTCTCCCATAATACCAGATAAAAATAGTCCTGAAATATCTGAGATTCAAAACTGATCAAAGATGAATTTATTCTATTTAGAACTACTTATATTTGCTATATTAATAAGACTTGTGGCTTGTCTTTGAATGTAAAAGCCTCAAAGAAACATGATTTCAGTGAAAAATAGAAATATATCTGTTTCATACATCTTAAATCCTGGTTATCCATTAAGATGTGTCTTTGGTTTATCAATGTTGAGTTTCTGAGTGATATAATGTGGAAATCCAGAAAAATATAACTTGATAAAAGATAGCATCTACTTGGATAGATGTTTTGGAAATAGCTTCGTTCAACTTATTGTCCCTTTTCCCTCCTCCTAACACAGGCACAAAGAGATTTTTCTATATTCACAAAAAGAACTAGATCCAGTTCTTGGACCTAAAACTCAAACAAGGCTGGAGACTCATTATGAGTGGGTTTCCCTGGAGTTTTTAACTCTGAGATGCCCGCAGTGAGCTTCCAGTTACAGTTCAGACTTTTTTCTCACATGTTTCTGCTTGGGGCTTTACTCCTGCAAGTAGTCATTCTCTATATTCACCTGCAGTTATCTCCGAGTTGGACGTACCTGTGATATCACTTCTCTTATGAATCTATAAGGAGTTTTAATTTTTCAGTTTGTTTAGGTATTTTTTTTTTTTTACTTACTAGGACAGATTGTGGACTTCCAAGGTTCTTACACACCAGACCAGAAACTGTTCATCCCTATGTCCTGCTCTGAACTTTAAAAAATTTACTGGAAGTGTTTAACATGCTATTCCAGTCATCCATTCTCATCTATTTCCTTGAGTTTCTCCTGAGATGTTTTAATTTTACTATTTTGTACATATATCTTGTGCCTCTTGCCTGACATTGTTACACACACACACACACACACACACACACACACACACACACATTCTAAATATTTGAGAAAAATATATATGTTTGCCTTACTAGCTCAATCAAGTAATAAAGTAAAATGAAGACATTTTCTGTTAGGTTTTCAAAGAATATGCCGAACAAAAAATTTATTTGAGATGCTATTGGAATCAGAATGATGATGCAAACCTAGAGAAAAAAAGTCTCCAGAAACAATAATGTAACACATAATATAGCCTAAATAAAAACTCAGGTTGTCAATTGCATAGTAACTATAGAGAGTTATCAGTCTAAAGTTTAGCAGAAAGAAGTAGGGAAACAAGGAATCAGTTGACTGTCTGTTTTATTTCTCCATGTAGAAAAATATATTGAGATCATTTAATAAAGCTGTTTAGACAAAGAGAAAACTATAGTTCAAAGAAATAAGAATATGAAGAAAAATGGAGATTAATGGCACCTATAAAAACTAAAAAATATATAAACAAAAGAAAGCATAATCATAAAAGATTTTTAACAGTGATCAATATTTATCAAATTTATCAAATTTATTTATCAAATAGTTGTGATATATTGAGAGGAGGAAGAGGAAAAAGAGAAAGGGAAAATGCAAAAAAAAGGTTTAAAGGAGTCAAAATTCTCATCTACTATAAGATTAAACTAAAATATAATGTCTAAAACTGGTAAGAAAAATTTCAGTATTACAGAAATATGGAGAAAATGGAGATATGGAAATATATGGACATATGGAGAACTATGGAGAAAACTGCTAAAAATAGTAACTAACTTTATTATAAGGGTTGGCTCTAGGGAGTATGGTGGAGTTGGTTGTTAGAAGCCTGATGAACTTGGTTTAGCCTTACAGTGGTAGTACTATGTGAATTTTGTGAAGTATATATGTATATTGATTTAAATAATCATTGAAAATAGCCCCAGATAACCAATGGAGGAATCCCTCATTGTAGCCTAAATAAAATACTTTATTCCACCAAAGATACTGACATACTTTTCCTGCTAAAACTTGATCCCCATAACTTCTCCATCCCACACAACATTTTTACTTTTATCTATGCTTGTGCATTTTCCTTGGTGTTTTTGTTCTCACAATTAGGCAGTATGTAAATTGCTACATATAAACATTCTAGAGTCAGTCTTTTTCTGTGTAAAAAGTTACTCACATTGGCTGTGAATATATCATAATTCACTATATATTATTACTTCACCTAAAAATGTGCTTTTGTTTTGTTTTGTTTTCCCATGTTTTCAAAGTGCTGTAATTAGCAATTTCATTCATCTCTCTTATACATCACAAATATCTCTAAATCTTAAAAATTTCTGGAAGTGGAATTTTTGGTCACTTGAAATGTGAATTTTTAAATTAGATCATGTTCTCTAAATGCCTTTTATGAAGAATTGTAACCATACACTCTTTAAGCAACAGTACATAAGAATGTCAGCCTATTTCTTCATACATTCACTATTACTATAAAACACGTACAACTATGGCCACCGGAGAACTGAAAATAGCATCCAATTTATTTTGTATTTACTTAATTTTGAGTCAAGTTGAGATCCTTTAAATATGTTTTTAGCTATTTTTATTTCTATGAACTAATTCATATCATTTATTAGGTTGTATGAGTTTCATTCATTTCAATGACAGCCTTCTCAGATTTCAAACATCATATATAATGTGGTTTCAATCTCAATAGTTCTATATTACTTTTTTTATTTCATTTTTGTGCCTATTTTTGCTCCAAGTACACGCAGCTTTATTCTGTTTGTTTGTTTTTTGTATGTTATATCATAATATCAAGTAGTACAAATTTCCTTTCATTTTTCTTCTTTGCTGTCACTGTCTGGAAATCTTTCAGGAAATTATGAACATTGTGATTAAACTAAAAAAATGGCATTTATATTTAAGCAGTGATTTTCTTCTATACCTTTCAGACTCATCTACAGTAGTCCATTATTACCTGCATGTCTCAGGAGGAATATAAACAAGTTGAGAAAAGTTCAACATTACCTTAATAATTAAACAAACATAAATATTTCATATTGCCTAGCCAGACTAACGGACCTTTGCTGTTTTCTTTTGAGTCAGACAAACATGGTTTAAATTTCATTTGTACCATGTAATGACATAGCTACAAAGAGAAAATGAAATCATTTCCTAGGATTCAGGTTTCCCTATCTATGAAAGGGAGATAAAGTATCTTGCTCAAAAACAAGATATGTATTTGAGGGCACTGTCAAATACTAGTTAAGAGCTCTTATTTTGAAGACAGACATCAGTGGGTTAAATACTGGTTCTAACTCTTTATAGGAAGAAAGCTCATATAAGTCTCCAGGTCAACATCTTGTCTCTGATGACTTCTAACCGTGCAATCAAAGTAAGGAACTTGTTTTCTGATACCTTAATTTCCTCATTTGTAAAGTGGGGATAATAGTAACTAAATGAGTTAATAATTAAAAGTACTTAGAGTGGGACATAACGCTAAGTACTCAATGAATATGAACTCTATTACTACTTGTCCTTATTTGATATTTTATGTGGGTCTTAAATAAAAAATCAAGTTAACATAGGTTGGGAAGAAGGGCTTTACTGACTCTTTTGTGATCCTTAATTGTGAGTCCACCACGAAGACTTTCTGTTCCTAATACCTGAAGGAAGCTGGATCTATGATTTACACACCTTTTTGACCTTGAAGCCCAAGGACAGCCTATGTGAGGAAAATTCGGTGGCCTACACTCTTCTCTGTTATGCATCTAAGAACTGCAGATGAAACCCACTTACTGCACTTTCTTTCCAATACATGAGGGAGGAAGATGAGCATGGCACATATAATAATTGACTCTCCTTTTTCCAAAGCCATGAAAAAGAAAACTGTGTGTATATATTTGTCGTGTGTGTGTGTGTGTGTGTGTGTGTGTGTGTTTAACAGAAAAAGAATACATGTTGACTGATTTCTGCATTTCGTCAGAAGTCCATATGCATAAAAGGACAGGGAAGAATGACAATCTGGAGTCGTTTCAAGTTTGTTTTGATTCTGGCTTACTCTTAGAGCAGCTAATAAGCACAAAGTTACAAACAGCATTTACACGGTTGGACCCGGCTTCCATTTCCTACCTGATATCTCATGGAGCTCCGTCAAAGTACAGTGGTCTCCACAACTCAGTTGTAGTGGTCCCACCCCATGAAGTCAGAAAATCTGTAGACTTACGTCAGGAAAGCACTAATCTGTGGATTATCTCACCACACAGAAAATATTTATGACTCTAAAAATAAATCTTGTACCAGCATGTACGCCAGATTTAACGCTAGGGTTACAGGCCTCAAATATCTAGCTTTGTCTGCACAGGGTCACTGCCTGCTTATCTGCATACGTGCCAGTGACTGGAAGTTTCTCCTTCGTGTTTATCTGTGGATCTTCAGTGATCAGGCCTGACTAGAGCACACCACAACCTCAGGCTCAAGTTTTCTACCCCAGCACACAGTTAGCCAATGTGTTGCTTCACAGCAAGAATCCAAATCAAATGCCTATGAACAAAGCTTGTTGTGTAGGAGGCTCCTCTACTTGCTTCTGAACATTAAAAGAGAAAAGAAAAAAATATTGCTGAATGTGCCTCCCACAGTTTTTCATAGCAGTGACCTCCAAACCTGACCCATCGGAAATAAAACATCCATTACCTTTTGTCCAAAGGTTTCAGAACCCTATGTGACTGAACAGGGAGATTTGTGAGAATTGATTTTGCCACAGTGCTCACACCTGGGTATTGCTTAGTGTTAGTCTGAAATCACTGGAGGCTTAAATCATTTAGGGAATGTTTATTGTGGGATTTGGTTAACAGTATAACTGAACAAAGAACATATAAACATAGTTAAAACAAGACTATTCTTTTGTTTTGTTAATGATCTTTCTACTCTAAATGAAATTTCCACATTAAATCTGTTCTTTGTTTTATTTAAGATTGCAGAGGTTTCATATTTTAAAATATTTTACGTGAATATATTATAATAGTATCATATCAACTCCAAAAGAGATGCTATTCATCAGCTGGACTGTAATACTCACTGAAAATTTAGAATAAATTATAGCCTACAAGTACTATCACAGGACCATTTTCTGAGCAGCTGAATAGATAAAGATATATAGTTGGCAGATATTAAGAGACACACAAAAAATGTTATCCACCTATTTTGAAAGAAGTTACTCCGTAATGTGAATATAAAGCTTAAAATCTTATGATAAATGATCCAAAAATATTCTTGAAATAGAACATAAAAAATCAGACATTTTTATAAGGATATCAAAATGTCTTACAGAAATTAAGGGCAAGAATTCAGATAGCTAGGCATGAGAAAGAACTTGCTTCCTATCACCTGACTCCTTTCCTCTCTACATGTCCACTCCATTCTCTCTTTCCTCACCTACTTTTTTTATGTTTCCAGACCACATGGCCAGGGATGGTCACCTCAGTGTCTGAATAATGACAATTACACGAAGTAATAATTGGTTTAATTGGACTCAGAGACCGCTCCCCTCAAATCCGGTCAACTGTGTGAACGGATTGTATACTATTAAAAAAAGAAGAAGAAGAGAAGTTATGGCAGGTAATGATTACTAGAAAGACAAGACAACAGATGTACACCATTGTAGCATTTTCTCATGACCTTTTCCCTTACCTGTCACCTCTACCACTTCTCCCAGGCAATCCATGACTCCCAAACAAAAATCTAACATACTGTCTCTATTTTAAAACTAAAAATAAGGAGGACTGAACACGTTCATCATGTTGGATACTTTAGAACACAAGTGTTTTTCATCAGAAGTCACCTTTTTTTTTTTTTTTTCCCCAGGCAGACTGTCCTGGAAGACAGTAAAACATCACTGGCACAGTGCAAGGCCGTGACTCGGGGACTCTTACAGCGCAAAGTCAATCCTGTCTTCTTCATAAAACATGGCAGACCCTTCCTGGATTTCACTTGAGTTCCTACTTTCTGAGGTCATCATCCAAATATTTTGGAAAGGGAACCAAAACATAGATTTCACACTCTGCAAACCCTTATGTATATTTATGCGGTCTTTCTGGTGGCTCTTACCACTGCTCTGAATATCCTCTTCTTTGAAGATCCAGAATCATCCTTTTCTATACAAAGCCCCTTCACATATTTATGTATTTTTAAAACATGAGGGTAACTGCTTTCGAGGTTTGCAAAATGCGGTCATTTAATATGTCTGGAATATATAAGGACTGTTTTGGTGGAGGAACTAGAGTGATGTCAGAAGAGTTGAGGGAGAGTTTTCCAAAGGGCTGACCACCAGAGATCAGAAGGCAATCTAATTGTATATGTTGGTGTTTATCAAGACTAAACCTAGTCATTCTTCATTAATCACATGTACACAAGTAAAAGCAATTATTTTAGAACATCTCTTAAGACTTCCATGAAAAATTAATAGTATATCAAACCTGTAAAATTTTCCAGGCTATTAAATTCACTCTCTTAAGTGTCTGATGCTATCAACATACATAAATTCAATAACGCTAGTTATTCGGTCTGCTGTGAACACCACTAATATCCCCAATAGTTAGCCTATACTCTGGTAAATAAGTAGACACTTGACAACAATATTTGAATGAATAAATAAGCAAACACAAGCCATAAGGTAGTTAAAATAAACATGACGGGGAACAGTGACTTTGAAGAATTCACTCATTATGTCAGGAGCTGTATTACAATAATGGTTCTTAGGGTTAGCCTGCTGAAGAGTAGTTTCCTGAGCCAGGAAGCAGAAACAAATATGACTCATTTGATAAAGCAAATCTATCTTTTCTGTGACTTCCTGAAGCACGCAGGAGGGACACAGAGAACATTCTGGACTGGGATCTCAGCAACTATCTTTTGGCTCCCCCTAGGGTATGAACTAGAGATGTAAAATTGCCAGAGGTTTTGAGTTCTGAAAAAATTATGTACACTGAGGTGTAAAATAAAAAGTATGAACGTAATATGATGGTTGAGTCGTGAATGGGTTGTTAATAAAACCCAGGGCTGCTGTGGTGAGGAAGGGTATTTGATAATACGAGGAAGGCAGTGCCATGCAAGATGGCCTGAAATTCTCCACAGAAAAGGTCTGTAAATGTGACTCAGTTGGGGAGCCCTTTGTTCTCTATCAACCCCACGGTAACAGATGAGAGTGAGGAGTCAGACACAATAAAAGCAGCTTTAGAAAAGTCAAATAAAAAACAAGCTGGAAAAAAAGGGCAGTGAATTAATTAAATGCCATTAGCCCTTTTAATTTCTAAGGCTAAAAAAAAAAGTAGTTTTTAACACAAGTAATTGAATTACTTAGTTTTTGAGGACCTACATATTATCAGAGTTGTTTGCTAAGTTCATTTATGTTTTATCATTTAGTCTTTACAATGACTCTGCTCACCAAGTAGTAGTATCTATAGCAGCATAATTCAATATGTTTTAACCCACATTTGTTTTTATACTATAAAATAAAGGTTGAGAGTTTTGAACCCAAATCTCTTATTTCAGAGTCAGTGCTTTCTTCCACACCATTGTTGGGTTTATAGTTGTTACCATGACAACTTAGTGATTTCCTTAAGGATAACTATCTTTTCACAAATAGGTCCCTGATGGGTCATGAGGCAGCTTCTAGGCTCAATTAGTCAAAGACTACATTTGGCTTTATTTAGGTTATAAATACATTATAACTCAAAGATCTTATACAAAAGAAGATCAAAAAAACCAAACTTCTCGCCAATTTAATCTGCAAGGTCTCTAGGTAACCTGACCTTTTATTTTTTTAAAGAAAAAAGTTCTGGTATGGCAGCTACATAATACTTACAGTCTGTTCTTAGGGCTTCTTATTGTCAATTATGTTTCCATAGGGAATTAATTTTTAACAATATTGGTAAGAAATGTCATCTGGGTGCTAAGGAAAAGAGCTAAATATTCTTTAAAAAAACCTATAAATTCAGAATGATTTATAGGGATATTATACCTGTTGATCGAATTCTAAGCTTCCAAGTCCCCTTTCCTCTTCTCAAGATGTAACTAATTTTCATCAGGACTCCATCTAAAAACTGATTTTCCTTAAGCTCCAGATTCTAGTCCATGTGAATTTGGCTAAGTATGTCAGCAAATTCCATTTTCATGGTCAAAGTGATTTATTTAGGGGCAGGAAATGTGATTTTCGCCAGTGCAATAAGAGTGAATGTCAGGGCTTTGTGTAGGAGTTATAAGATCTACCTAAGAAACCTCTATTTATGTGAGCCATCCATTACTTCCCAGCTGAAGTATCTGAACTGATTCAGAATTTAGTAAAGGGAAATAGAGATTGACAGTAACAGACCCAACTAAAACAAGATAGAACAAAAGAAAGTAAAGATCCCTCCTCCCCCTCCTCAACAGCAGAAGTGGGTAACCTTATGTGTTAGTAAAATCACTGTGAATCTCGGACCACTGTGCAGTGGGACCCGGATCTTGCGTCTCCTAAACCTGCAAAATTAAGTTTGGGGCAGAAAAACAGCCTAATGTCTGAGTGTTTGACTCATTCTGCAGCTTTAAGTAAGGTCCTGAAAGATACAAGTTATTCCTGACATCAGCCCATCTGAAAGCAGGGGAAGAAAAAAATAGAGCCTTGCTAAAAGCTTTGCCTATGGACTAAAATAAAGAATGACCAAATTCTAAACATTTTGGAATATGTTGGAAAAGGCAAATACTCTATATAAAACTAAAATTAGGGCAAAGTTATATTAGATAGCTTTTGGTAGGTAGGATATTTTTCAGGCAATCAGATTAGAGCCTCAGGGAAACCTGACATTACCTCCTACCTCCAAATTTACAGCCTTATTGAGAAGCTTCAACCTGATTATTAAAAAGTAGAGGGGGGAGGAGGGGAAGGGAAGGGAAGGAAGAAGAAACAGAGAAATAAGAAAGAAAATTACTTTGGGGATGTGCATTGAGAGCAGGGACTACATTTGAGGCGACAGGGCACCTCCCATGGTGTTGCTTGAAGAGAGATTATGAATGGCAGGTTATGGTACAGAGCATGCGTAGGACTTATTAGCTTCACGGCATTCACAGCCCTGAATCCAGGTTCTAATGCTATAATTAAATAATGTCTTTCTAGTTTGGTTTTCTAGCACACGTAATTGTCTCAAATCAGGAAGATGTAAAGCTTCTTAAAGTTTGAAGGGAGTGGGTTTTAAAGGGAGACTCCACTTCTGGTAAATAAATACCAGTGATTGTGCATCTCCCTAAGCCAGGGTCACACTGAGGGGAGGATAGCTAGGGTGGGTTGGTTAGGATATTAGTATAGGTGTAGTCTCCACTCAGTGCACCTCTCAGATATAATGTATAAGGGAGTTTCCGGCAGCAAACTAAACCTGTGGCAGGCAACCCCTCTACACAGATAAGAAAGGGTCTGGGATTTCCAGCAAGCAGAACATGGGTCCACAGAGGAGAGGCTGGGGGCATTGTTTCCATCCTCTCCTGCCTGAAACTTCTGCCGTCATTGACAACCAAATGTGTCCTAACTGCTCCATGAAACATAATTGTTTCATTCAGAAGACCTTTGAGGGGTTACCTAATCCTTATAATCCTGAGGGACAGAACTGGGACATATTTATTAATGATATGAAGGATGGTTTAAAACTTCAAAGCAAAACACTTTAGATCACTGTCTTGATACCAAAGACTATATATGCATAAAGTCTTTTCCATCTTTTTACATGTGCCAGTTTTTATTCTTTCTAGGTTAAAGTCATTATCTAAGTAACATTCAAGATTGCAATTGATTACATGTGTTTTAGAAAATGTAAAAAGGTGAAAATATATGCTTCTTTATTTGCCATGTATTTTTCCAGGGAAGTATTACCCAATGCATACTGTGAAAAGCAAAGGATATATTATCCCTTCCTTAAAGATGGGAGAGCCTCCTCATCAAAAAATTCATGTAGGGGTGCCTGGGTGGCTAAGTTGGTTAAGCGACTGCCTTCGGCTCAGGTCATGATCCTGGAGACCTGGGATCGAGCCCCACATCGGGCTTCCTGCTTCGGCGGGAGGCCTGTTTCTCCCTCTCTCAGTCCCTCTGCTTGTGTTCCCTCTCTAGCTGTGTTTCTCTCTGTCAAATAAATAAATAAAATCTTTAAAAAAAATTCATGTAACTTTACATATATTTCATTTTATTTTTACTTTAAATTTATTTTATTTTTTCAGTGTTCCAAGATTCATTGCCCATGCCCCACACCCAGTGCATTTTTTGTGGAGCATTACTAAACTAAGTAATCTATTAAACCTTGTGAGATGTCTTAATTTTAAAAAATTGTCAAATTTCAATAGGCTATAAATATATTTTAAATTTTCATTATTATTGTTAGACTTTTTTAAAATTTCTGAATTATAGACTACAGATTCAGAGGTGTTTATGTAGATACGAAATGAAAAAGAATATAATAATTCCATCTACTCCTAAAGATTGTTAAAGAATATAGGGATTGTAAGAAGACAAAGGTAATAAATAGTGTCTAACTCAAAATAGAAAGTAATAATAAAGCCTATTTTAAAAATTAAAATTTTTCACAAAACAGAATTATAAAAGTTTTAAATTTAATGTATGAATTAATGTTATTTAACACAAATTAATCAATTAGAACTAATTACTAATATCAAGTAATGTGAGCTTCATTTAGACTTCTGAAATGTAATTATATGGGGCACTTTCTTTACAGTAAAATCACTAATCTTTTCTCCAAATGTAAACATTGAGACATATTTCTTACCTTTTAATATTTTATAGTAACGTATACTTAAAATGAAAGCTAATATATAAAGCAACTAGTATTGTTGGGAAAGGAATCTACTCAATACTTGTCAGTGAAATTATTCCTTTCTATCTGACCTACTATAGAGAAAGGCATTTTTTAAATAGGAGCTTTGCAGCAGATATTTATTTTTGGAAATTCTTATTTCTTATAATCCCTCAATATCATGTGTTTAGCATTGGTAAGTAGGAATAGACAGATCTTTAACCACAGAAACACTATAGCTATCCCTGGAAAGGTTGAACTATAAAAGTACTTGGCTTCACTAGCTGAGAGTGACCCATTTAGAAACTCATATGTTGTTTGGGGAACAAATAAAGTGATAATGACCAGGTGGATCGTTGATTAATAAAGAACCACAGAGGCTATAGTAGAAAATCACCTATACCATACATCTACATGAGGTTTCAGTATTAACCTAAGGTGAAGTGAACTGTAGCTTATGCCAAACTTTGCTGAAGTAAAATAAAGAAAATAATTAGAACAAACTAAGAGCTCATGGAGGAAGGTCAGTGGGGGATGGGCTAAAAGGGAAATTGGTATTAAGGAGGACACTTGTGATGAGCACACTGGCTGTTTAAGTGATGAATCACTAAATTCTACTCCTAAAACCAATACTACAATATATGTTAACTAGCTAGAATTTAAATAAAAACATGAAACAAAAAATTAATTTATTAAAGCAAAGAAGTGTGTGTATGTAATAAACTAAAAGCTTCACATAAATTATCATTTGGACATTTCTCATAGCTTTTCTGTTTATATGTAATATTTCTGTCTGAAATTAATATTAAAATAATGTAACCTGTGAGCAGACACTAGACAATATTCAATAAATTATGTAACTTTGACTTTGATTAAGCATTTCTAACACTAAATGACTATATAGAAGTATAAAATAATAACAACGAATGCTCCATACTGAAGAGATAAGAAATGCACGGTACTATGTGAAGTAAATGTCTGTTTTAGGACAAAGACCACTCACTGTACAAATGTAGAGAATAGCAAACTTGTTGGACAAACATGGCAAGAAACACAAAAATTCCAAGCTAGAGAATCTCCGGATATATAATATATTGACTATTGACTAAATGTCTTTAAAGTTGCGACAACTCCGCACGTGGCAAGGGCTGCTTTAAAGAAATGAAATATAGAAAGCATGAAGTTCTCATACAAAGTCAGTTTGCCGAGGCCAGTGTGGTTGACTCTTGATTCCTTCATGAATTCTCCAATCAATCAGATTTAGATCTGCCTCAATACTTCCATTCCTTCCCTATGTAAAGACCATGTTGTCTCAGAAGTGATTTTAAAAAGGGGTGGCTAGGATTAGTTTAAGAAAAGCTCATTTTATTGGCTATTTCCTGGGTCAAAGGCACCACAATCCTAATAGTCCCTGCCAAAAAAGAAGGGTCCTTTATCTCTCTATGGGGCTACAGAATATAGAAAAGTAACTGGAAAATTCTTTCATGACATCTCTTTGAACTACTTCACTGCAATTAATAGTCCTCTGCTTTAGTTACCCAGACTATTATTCATAACAACCTTTCATACCATAAAAGACCAAACACAACCTTGCAAAAGCAGCCAGAGCAAGCATTAAGATTGTCACTCGGAATAAGTCCTGAGACATCTATATAAATGCATGTCACATTTTTATTATCTTAAGTGAACAATGAATTTGTATTAGTCTTTCTCAATTAATCTTTATATATCCTTGGATTAAAAATAATACTTTTCAGGGGGCACCTGGATGACTCTGTTGGTTAAGTAAGCACCTACCTTCAGCTCAGGTCATGATCTCAGGGTTCTGGGAGCAAGTCCCACATAAGGCTCCCTGCTCAGAGAGGATCCTACTTCTCCCTCTGCCTCTCCCCCTGCTTGTGCTCTCCCACTCTGTTTCTGTCTCACTCTCTCAAGTAAATAAGTAAAATCTTAAAAAAAAAAAAAAAGACAATAATACTTTTTAGTTTCACTGAGAAGACTAATTTGAATGGAATCTCCCAGAGCAGTTTGGTCGATGCACTGGACAGCTCTTGCACTCTGCCTCACATTTGCTTAGGCTCTGACTACAGCGACCCCCTTCTTACAACTCTGACAGGTCTGCATCTGCTTCAGCGGCTCACACCACTCTGGCTTTCCACTTCTATGCTTCCTGATCCAGCTGAATGGGATGCCTCTGGAAATTCTCTTAAGTCACACAGACACAAAATGGTGCTGCAAAGGTTATGGGATGGACTTCCTTGCATAAATAATGAGAGAATCATTTAAATAAATACCCCCTTTCCGTCCCCTGCACAGACCATACAAAGCATCTTCTCCGTAGATCTTTAGAAGATTCTGGCAAGATTGGGCACAGTTACTCATCACAGTGGTAAGCTTTGAACATGCATCCTAATATTGGCTTTACCTCTTTACTAGTTCAATTATTCCCAGTCCTTTGTTTTTATTTCTTGAGATCAATTCACGAAGTAAGCTTATTTCTATGTAAGCTTTTTTCCTGATTCTGCTTTCCCAGGAAAAGATAAGCTAAGGCACCTAATATCCTGACAGAAGTGAGCAGCTTTACTTACAAAATGCTGGTTGGACAGGCTTTCTTTCACTCTATCTATTTCATAAGTGTTGTAGGATATTCCCACTAACATACCAAAATTTAAACAGTACAGTTGTGTGGGGCTCCTGGGTGGCCCAGTTGTTACACGTCTGCCTTCCACTCAGGTCATGATCCCAGAGGTCTGGGATCGAGCCCTGCGTTGGGCTCCCTGCTTGGTGGGAAACCTGCTTCTCCCTCTGTCACTCCCGCTGCTTGTGTTCCCTCTCTCATTGTGTTTCTCTCTGTAAAATGAGTAAATAAAATCTTAACAAGTACAGTTGTGGCTTCCAGGGTCTAGCTGTCAGTAACCCTAAACCCACTGCTAAGGGAGAGGTATACTGAGGGATGGTAGAAGCAGCTGCTCAGATAAATGCAGGAGCAGTCTGTTGAGGCAGTGTATTGAATAAGTTACTGAATCTTTGGTTTCTTCACAGTTGCGAGATTATATATATGTATATCTCTCTCCTTGATATTATTTTGTCTTGCTTTTTGCATAACATTTTGTGGAAAGACAAAAATAAAACGACCAACAGTTATAAAGACATCTGTGAAGAGAGGGTGCACCGTCTGTTCGGACTGAAAAAGCATAAGAAGAGTTGCTTCATAAGGTATACATCTTGCTTGAAGAACACCGTGTTTGCCAGAAAGCAAGCACTTTTGTGTTCTCGTGGCCCCAATATTTCATGTGAAAAAATATCTGCTGAACACAGGAAATCCGACTCCAAGCTACCCTCCAGCTTAAGATCTGAAACGGATATACTAGGTTGTCAATGAACAGTTCAGAACACTAACCTGGTGGTGATTCTTCAGTGTTCACTGGGGCAGCTAGCATTTTTTACTGTTCCCTGTGGAGGGTTACTCAGGGTATAGAAATAACTCAATTAGCCAAAAATGAGCAAACAAATAAAACTTATCAAAAGGATTTACAGAAATAGTCTATGACATCATAAAATTTACTGCCTTAACTGTACCCTGACATCACTGGCCTTCCTTGAGATACCATCCATTGCTGTGTAGCTCAACCTTCTGATCTTTGGGCACAGCTCACCTATTACCATGGCTCACTGATACCAGTTCAGTGGTCTCTCCTATGGTCTCTGGAGGCAAGATCCAAACCCTCAACCCTACCACAGACTTTATTCAGTTTATTGGTATTTGGATATCCACATTTTTTTAACATTATCAACTCTTGACTATTTTTCCTACAGCATTCTGATTTTGTCATTATCCCAACCACATCGATACCACACTTTGTCATTAATAATCTATCTCCTCTATGCCCTCCTTTTTTTGAGGGAGCATCTGCAATTTCTAGGATTCTGTCCTGGGTAATATACACAAGCATTCTCCTTTTCTCAGTCAAATCATCCTAGTTTTCATAAATAAAAAGTACCTTGACTTTCAAAACGCAGTTTCTGCTATGCATTAAAACTGAAACTTGAATTTCCAAACTGAGACAAACTCTTTTCTGTAAGGCACAATAGTCATGGCAAAGTCCTAATGTTGGATGCTTTGTAGAGGGTAACAATTATAAAGCATAAACAGTCTATTAGACTATTCTGATACAAGCTCTAGGAAATGTGTTCAGACTGGGAATACTTCTTGCACAAGATAGGCAGTGTCTCATACAGGTTTATATGTGTACCATTTTTTCCTTCTTGTTCTCAATAAAAGGGGAGCCCTTTCCATTGTGCACTGAAAATTATTGAGATATAATCCATATAACATAACTGGTGGGATACTGAACATAAGACAAGATAAATGGTGAGTTTGTATTTAATGGGAGCATAAAAATTAGAGGTATCTTTTGTTTTCATAAGTTCTTATCCTTGACTGAAAAGTATTTAATTTAAAATTTTATACAAGTAGATATTTGTGTATATACATGTGTATTCCATTAATTATCTGGTAGTAGGATGAAAGATTTGATGTATTCACTTCCTGATCTTGGCGCCCACAATTTTGAGATCTGGAGAACATGTTAGGACAATAGAATAAAAGTAATGTGCATAGCAAAGATTTCAAATAGTTTTGATCTAAGTATCAAGCAACTCTTATAATGCCATGCAACTATCATAAAAATAAATCTGATATATATCTTTTAGTCAGCCAGGGAAAGATATTCAACATTAAATAAAGATGGAATAGTCAGATAAGTGGTGATACATAAGGCACAGAATAAATTTGATACTTGCATATCTGTGTTAAAAATTTCAAAACCTTTAACCTTTTTTGATATGTGAAAAATACTAAAATTTGAGAATACTAGAAATAGATGTCTTTAAACTGTCTCTTGTAGACTACCATCTACTGCCTTAAATGTGTAAATTATTATTCTTAGTATTATTTTGAATCCTTTGTTACCTTCTTCAAGAAACATGGTATAATATGTACCATCATTTTGCTTCACTCATCATTTTTTTTTAAGTAGGCGCCATGCCCAGCACGGAACCCCACACAGGGCTTGAACTCAAAACCCTGAGGTCCAGACCTGAGCTGAGATCGAGTTGGATGCCTAACCAATTTAACTATCCAGGCACCCCCTCACTTACCGAGTTTTAAAAAAATGGATTAGTGGAAAAAATAAAATTAGTTCCAAAAGAGTTTATTTGGAGAATTCACCCTTATCAAGACACCGACTCATTTATTATGATACTATCCCCTATGACACCATGAGTGTCCCTCTGCCTCATGACAACAGTGACCAACCCAGTCCACCTGATGTTTTTGATCCTTCTGTGTTGCAGAGTCATGTTTTTCTGATAAACAACGTCTACATAATTCTAGTCCTTTATATTTGGGCGACTTAAAAACTGAGTATAATGTGATTGAAGGAAAACATTTCTCTTAAGATGGAAGGGGAGGTCTATGGTCAAAAGTCATTGAATCAGAGTTCTCCACAGCCTTACTGGGATAAAGGCAGTTTTGCTAAGGCTCTTAGAGTGCTGCAGAGTAGCTTTCAACAGAACGATTCTACTGTTGTCTCTCAAGGGAATGAGCAATGGAGAATGACAAGGAAAACAAGCATACACACACGCACACACAGAAATGGATATTTTTTTCCTGTTAAACTATGAGTTATCCCCTTCTGGGAGCTTTTCTCAAGGGTATAATAATTGCATAGAGAAAACTCTCCTCTGACTATAGCTACTCAAGAAGTACATATATAAGGAAATTAAGGAAGCACTGCATGATTCATTATTGTAAGAGATGTACCCCATCCTTTTTGATATGAAGACCCACAGAGATCAAGTAAGACTTAAAATACTTTTTTCTAACATTTGTATCTGCCAAAACAGATTTTTAAAACATAATTCTGCCCTTCTTTAAAAAAGAAAAGAGAACCAAGTTAATATTGACACAAAACAGGAGGTCTGGTTGTTTTAAAAGCTTGACCTGGATTATGTAACTTCAAGCTTTTTGAATTTTTTAGTTTGTTTTCCTGAATGTCTAACTCAAAAGTATCAATCTCTTCGTGGGCCTATACCACACAAGTAAACATGACCATTTTTACTAATGGAACTAACCCAACGATGATGCTGGTCTATCGTACGAGCTCTCATCCACACAGGTCATCGGCAAATCTCAGCAGGTCCCGCTGCTTTCCAGCTTGTGCAAGATACCCGTAGATTAACTGGTAAACTACATGAAGTCTATTTTGAATTCCTAGTAACACTGAGAGTGAATGAACTCCTTACAAGAAATAGCCCCCTGCCTTCTTCAGTTTGGCGAAGACCATGTATAGTATAGTGTGACAGTAAAGGATAATTTCTTCACATACCTATAAAATATTTATAAAACATCCACTGATTTCAGTTTTGATTTCAGCATAAGAAGTTCAAGAGCCAAGTAAAAAATAATTAAAATTGCACTTAAAATAATATTCACTATGAACTAAAGCTGTAGCATCAACAACATATGTTTAACTTCTTAGATATGTGTGTGCTTGCTGCGTGTACTATCCTTCCCTTAGAAGATTTACACAGTTAAATCTCTCTTTTGTTTTCTTTACAATATTTTGATATTGAAATTGCCTCTTTTTGAAATTGTATCTGCAAATCACCTTCAGTTCCTGGAAATATAATAAAAATACATAGCAATTTTAGTCCTAGAAATAATAATAGGTACTTAAGATTAACAAATTCATTATCAGAAATTGTACTGTTCCTTATTTCTTTCTATTGAATTTATTCAAATGATCCACAAAACTGATTTCACAATATCTTAATAAAATATAATGGCTATTAATAGAGAACATAAGCATTTGAAATTTTATTTACTTTCACAGAAGAAATTAATACGGAAGCACATTTTGCAAATTTATGATAAAAATCATCTGTCTATAATTCATACCAATTTTTGAATATTGGAATATAGCTTTGTTTTTTGTTTTTTTGTGGAGTTTCAGAAACAAAATAGAAAGATCGTAGAAAGTAGCAGAACTTTGTAAGCAACAACTTATGTGAAATGGCCTTTTTTTTTTCCTTTTATTTGACAGAGAGAAACACAGCCAGAGAGGAAACACAAGCAGGGGGAGTGAGAGAGGGAGAAGCAGGCTTCTGGCCGAGCAGAGAACCCGATGTGGGCTCGATCCTGGGTCTCCAGGATCATGACCTGAGCCAAAGGCAGTCGCTTAACCAACTGAGCCACCCAGATGCCCCGAAATAGCCTATTTTAATAGAAAGAATGTTTAGGACTATTTCTTAAAAGCTAAATAAAATCTAGTAAGAATTCCTGATAAACATCAAAATTCAATTATAATTACTTGAATTTTTTCATTTTTTGGCATTTTTACCTCTTACTGAACATTATAGCATTATCCTTACTTTATATATCATATTATTTCTAATGCCAAAAGGACAAATTTCTAAGATCAATATCTGGATTAATTAAGTAACTTTCCTAATCACAGATTATATCCTTAACTCTATAATTTAACAAGTAAAATATATCAGTATTTGGTTTACTTGTTTCTGCATTTGCCATAATTAAAATAAAAAAATGATGAAAAGATAAATGAATAAACCTGTCTTTGTTTAAAAAAATAATTTGTAGACAAGAATAATCTATCACTACTATTAGTAAAACAGTATGCTCAAATATTTAATTTGATATATATCAAATATATAATTTAGCTTAAATATATCATTATGAGCAACTATATCATTATATTCAAATATACGATCTTTCTTGAATATGATGACCAAGCAAATAATTTTGTTTGTTATTTCTATGTAAACCATATTAAGGTTAAGTAATTTTTAACTTATTTTTAACAAATAAACAAAAAAAGAATGATGTTTTCATTGATGAGTTTACAGTCTTCTAAGTATTTAAGATTTGGCAATGATTTTTGTCATCAAAGATTGCCAGAGACAAACATGGTCTACCCAATCACTATAAGAGGATCTTGCTGAAGCTAGAACTTGGGTTCAGTTACTTCAACTATCTTTCCTTTATGGTACAAGTGATTCTTTTTTAACTTGGATTGTTTTAAACACTACTGCCAAACGTATTGGATAGTAAAGGCTAACCACACACATTGAAGTGATCTCTCTGTGATTTTCTTGAAACTTCATATTAAAGATTATACACCCATCAAAAATGGTAATTTATCATTTAAATTGTGGGTTGCTCTGACATTAACCATAAACCCATTCTCTCCAGGGAGATTTCAAATATAATGACAAGGGGAAACTTTTCAGGTCTGACGAAAATTCTTTTTTCATCTCATGGACCATTACATGTTGACATAATTCTGAAACACTTGCTGGTATGCTTTGATGTGACCACTTTATGAACATACAGGTAGTAACTCAACTAAAATCACTCCAAATCCACCTTCCATGCTTTGTTGCTACTGACTCTACTTTTTGTTATTGTTGTTCCTTTTGCTATTGCCAAAACTCATGCAATTGCTAGAGCCTCAAGCAGCAATTTTCCTCATACTTAAGGAATTTTCTTCATAAAATGTTATAAAGCGCATTTATACTTTTGTAGGGAGCGATTTTATAAAATTCCTAGGCCTTATACCATGATCCTTGTTTAGATGGTATGCTATTTGAAAAAATTCCTTTCCATCCTCTATTTGATTATAAAAGCAGCTCTATCTGTCTGGGTTTTGTTTATTTGTTTGTTTGTTTTTGGTATATATGAGGACTTAGAGGAGTGACTAGCATGTAATGGGCACAAAATATTATTTTTGAATGAATGAATTCATAAGTTATTTATAATTTTCTGAAGCCATACCAATAAGTAAAACTAAGATATCTGTAAATTAACTTCTAATTGGTAAAGTAAAACTCCAATTTGAACTATTAAAATCAATGTTTTAGTAAATTAGATGCAAGAGCATTTTACTAAAGAGACAGATTTGTGGGCTGGCGTATAGATCATACATTTTCACAGAGTAGGCAAGATTTGAGCCAAGTTTAGATCTGAAAAGTTGATAGAAAAGAGTAATGATGGGGCATCCAGTAATGCCATATTTGATGTAGTCATTACAGTTTTGGTTTCCAGTACTGGTTACTGCATATTTTTGGTCCCATTTCTAAGGATTTTATACCAAAATAATAAAATCTCTTTTAACTCCACTCTTTAAATCCATTTCTTAGTAAGACGGCAAAGGTGGAAGGACAGTTTGGCAAGGTTATTTTATTAACACATCCCTTCAAAAAGGACAAGATGGATCCCCATCCTAACCAGTCAGCTTTAATATTAATTAAATTTTCTTTGGTGAATATTGTCCTACTTAAGTATAACATACTACTGGTCCATTTTATGTACCATATATATGTTGAAAAATGAAAACTTTACAAAAACATGAGTATTACTACAATTATTACTTTAATGTATTTTTTTTTAAAGTATAAGATAATGGTGTATCTGGTTTGGTCCTAAAGACTGATAGAGAATTTCCATTTAAGCCATGGAATTTGTAGGACAACAAAGAAGAAATGAAATAAAATGACAACCTAGGCAGAGCTGACCAGATGCTAATGGCAGATGGAAAACTTAAAGTGAAGTATTAAAAGAGCAGGTTTATAATGCTACAGCTGGTGATTAAAATATCTCAGTATCTAATCAGGCAACAACATCTGGCCCAGTGCTATTCAGTGGTTTTCAAACAGTAAGAACCGCAATATAATTTAATAATCAAAATTGAACTTCTAAGGCTACCAATGAGGAGAAACTCAGAAGACACTGACACACTATCTCTTGACTGTTTAAAACAAGAGAAAGAAAATACTAAAACTTCCCTCTTGATAATTAAATTCCATATATTGTGGAAATGATGTTAGATAAAAGTTTAACCAAACTTTGTGGGTGCCATTAAAAAGACAATAAATGAATGATTGCATAAATAACTCAAAAACCTCTGAGTTCTCCTCTAATTGTCCAAGAGCAAAATTAGCAAGACAAAATGTCACTTGGGTAATTGCAACGATATACAGCAGTAAAAAATGTTCATATTTAATTTTAAAAAGTTACGGTGGTCATAATTTCTTCATTTTCACTTGCAATTTCTTTATTTTCTATTAATTTGAATAACAGATATAAAGCAATAAGAAAGATAATGGCTCAGTAATGTCTAACATGAGGGAGATCGACATGCAAAAATATTTTTATTCTGGAAAATCAAAACTAATTATTTCATTAAGGATACTGTATCCTTAATTAAGATAAAATAACATCCTATGAATTATATTACATCTCCTCTTAAATCTTGTTACAGTGCTCAGCTGACTCAAAAAGCTGATATCCCAAGGCTTAGATGCTATGTAAAAGCCTTTCTCTCTGTGATCTCAGCCGAAGTATCTAACCTCATCAACTAACACATCCTCCCATGAATAGTACATGTAGCATGCATTAAATTAATTCTAATTGTACAAAAATAACATCATCTCCCACTTCTTTATACTCTTATTCATAATGTTTAACCTGCCCCCAGATCTCTGCTTTAGGATCTCTTCTCTTCACGACATTACCCCAAATATCGTGTTTCCTGAGAAAATTTCAGGTGGGGTTAATAACTCCTTACTTTGCTTGTCTCCATTTTGTCATTTATCACAAATCACTGCCTTTTTTTATTCAAATGCATATTACTGTCCAGAGTTGCTAAAAACTGAATATTTGTAATTTCATTATGAAGTATTTTAAAAACCTAGTCCATGGATACCAGGACCATATAATATATTACATTTACAATGAATAAATGAATTAAGTAATTTTATTATAAAGCCAACTTATGTAAGAATGTATTAGAGACATTTCTGGCCAAGTAAACTGCTTTCTTTACTTGGCATGAAAACATGTTTTAGAGTGGATGTATTAAATAAACTTTGTTGTGTTCTGTTTCTCTTTATTACTATATTAGAGATTCTGGTCACATAGAAAATTAACTTCCAAAGTTTACAATTATCTTGCTTTTCAAAATTTCTTTTCAAATGTAAAACTAAAACCAGATTTTGTTTTCAGAAAGACGCTTTATATGAGAGGTTGGGTGCTGGTGGCTGAATTTCTCGCATCCAATTGAGTAAAATGTAACCAAGGTTACAGTAAATTGCTCACTTTGAAGAAGTGATAATCATCACCTTTCCTCCATCAAATCACCTCTCTTCTCTGCTTTGATTTGCTCATTTGATAGTCAGCTTTGTATCCCTACCAGATGAAGAAAAACAAACACATCACTGACTTCCAAATGTGACTCTGATGAAAGTTACTGCAAGGTCTCCAACACTGACAGTAATTTTCAAGGTTCATTTTCCACAAACCCTTTGTCTCCATGTCTATATTAATTTAAATAATACTGAGGTGCTTCCAGAGTGATACTAGATAGTTGCCATTTTGTCATGATCCCTACATGTGTTACTGGGACTTCTGTGTCTCCAAAAATAACAAAGGAAAGATAAGGTCTCTCAGAATGGATGAAGAAAATTAAAAGGGGCAATGCAATGACACATTGTAAGCTGTATGTGAAAAAAAAATAACATGAAAAAAAGAAAACACACATCAGAAAATCTGTACTATCAAGAGTAAACTTCCCTCTGTGTTAAGACGGTTTGTGCCCAAGAAACTTAAAAACTTGAGTCTCTAGATTTTACTGTACTTCAAAGAGATGTCTGCAATATAAAAGTAATGTTACTTGAATGATCAACACACATTCCATTGCATATCTTATTTCCCTGAGAAAATATTTCACCATATACCATTTAGAACAATGTTGTCATATTCTCCTTACACGACTACTCATGACATCATTGATGTAAGGAGTGCTTGCAGGACTGTCTGTACATCAACCTTTTTTCCCAGTGGTAATCTTCCTTCCTATCCGCCCTCACTACCCTGCACATACCTAGTGATGCTCAGTCTTCCCACCTACAGTTAAAGACTCTCAGTGTGGAAAAGTGATTCAGGCAAGGCCAATGTGTCTCTTTTCAGAAAGTATGAAAACAGTGTCTTCTTAATGGATATAGATACAGATATAAATCAGAGTTCTTAGTGACCAAATGGTCTACGATGAGTAGAGGATTTGGGCCACAATGAGAGAGAGTGGGAAGCAGAACCTGGGAAAAACAGAGACTGCTCACAGTTCAAAGGTTCCTGATGCTCAAGCGAACTTGAGTCCTTATTTGAACCTGTGTCTAATTCCTTTTTGGATTTCATAAATCAGTTTTATTAGTTTGGGAATTTATTCTACTCCATTTTAAACATATTTTATGTTTTGTTATGCATTTTTCGTAAGAGCTAATATTTATGATCAAATATTATGATCCTGGTAAGTGGTTAAAATACATGTTTAATTTTTAAGTACCCCTATGAAATAGGTGTTGCTGGTTTCATCTTAGAAAAGATGAACAAGGGGGTGCCTGTGTGGCTCAGTTGGTTAAGCAACTGCCTTCGGCTCAGGTCATGATCCCAGAGACTGGGGATCGAGTCCCACATCAGGCTCCCTGCTCGGCGGGAAGCCTGCTTCTCCCTCTCCCACTCCCCCTGCTTGTGTTCCCTCTCTGGCTGTGTTTCTCTCTGTCAAATAAATAAAATCTTAAAAAAAAAAAAAGAAAAGATGAACAGGATCTTAGTATATTTTGTGACACAGTTTAGAACCCAGGTTTTCATGCCTATAAGCCTAACAATTCTAAATTGCAATCCTAAACTGTAATTATTTTCTGGCATTATTATAAAATATTAGCATAATTTTGAAAATTATTGAATAAAATTTTTAAAGATATAAATATAAATAAACCATTATAAATATGTTTGAAGACAAAACAAGTAGTTCTGAGTCATGTAACAAAATCTGAGACTAAAAACTGTAAGGTAACTAGTAAAATCTCAAATATTCTTAATGCATTTTCTTCCTAAACAACAAATTATGCTTTATAAGTGTATATATATTTTTCTAGCCAAACAACAATGCATGGATAAAAATGTACTGACTAATATAAATAAGACTTCAAATTTAAAACCATATAGGTTCACACACACAAAAAAGTATTGCTTCATTACAAGTATTGTTAGTATGGTCTTAGTCATGATTTCATAAGCAGAATGTAAGTTTAACAGTTTCCATTATTTGAGTCTACAGTGAACTGGCTGATTTTGACCATCAGTTGTTTATCATTCTTTAAGCAGTTTGAAATTAGTTTAAATTTCAATAATCTGATGCTGCAAATACAATGATGGAGAGTATAAAAATTAATAAAGGATACAGTTTTGCATTCACATCTTAATATTATACCAAATTCTGCTGTAGCATATTTATTGTATTTTAAATATTGTGTCACTATTTTAAATTTTATGTAAATGGTTTTTTAAATCTTATCTTAATCACATCTTAAAAACATAACTTCAATTTTGTGTACTAGGATACAACATAATATTTTATATATTTTGTAAAGTTTGTATATTTTCATAAATTCTAATTAATCAGGTGGGACTTACAGGAATACATAACATCAATAAATATAGAACTTCAAAGTCATTGTCTGTCTTAAAATAGACAGTAATTGATAGAAACATAAATTATTATCTTATTGGTAGAAAAACTATGAAAGTTTTAAGAATAACTTGCTCTTTGGTGTAGGTGTATCAAATCAGAGTATACTTATCATGGTCAACTAGATCTTGATAAGATTTTAGACAAGTATTTTGTTCCCAGTACCCAAATATGATTTCTAACAGTTTTAGCCTAGTTTTTAAAATAACAGCATGCAATTTTTATACTATATGCTACGGTTTATATGTAGACATATACATATATTAGAGATTCATTGTATTTTAAAGATACACCATATGAAATTCCGGCAAAGCTTCCCAATTTTGGGTAAAACTTGCTTCTTATTGTCATCTAGTGTTCATGCCTTAGCTGTACCAATGACTTCTAATTGAAAAGCTTGATATGTTCTTATCAGATGGATTCTAATATAGTCCATAGGAAACATCAATTTAGTTCCACTTCAGACAGAAAAATATACAAAGAGTGGAAAGTGAGAATGGGAAATACCTTTTATAACACAAATTTTCGAGTTGTCAAATATGAGTGTTGGCATACTTCATAAAAAAACTCTTCCTGTTGTGAGGAGACTTTGGAAAGATGTTCGAAAAGAGGATACTTTGGAAAGATGTTTGGAAAGATGTTAGAAGAATTTTATTGTTAGTGTACACATAATTAAGGAGCTTAGTGACAATGAGAGGACAATGGTGCATCTTCTAGCATAACTTCACTTTTGTTCACTGCAGAGAGTATTTCCACATGATGCCACCATGTGGAATACTTTTGGAGTTAGTTACATATTTGAGACATTTAGATTGGTTGGACTGGAAAAGTATTACAGCTTTCATGAGATCATATTCACTCTATGTCATAAATTCTTATGTATCATAAAGGTCTTTTTCTAAATGCCAATACATGGTAATAAATAAAAGGCCATTCAAATAAGTTAGTTATTATTTACTGGTTTTTTTTCTATTCTTCTGAATCAGTTATTGCTTCTCGACTCTCCAGCCCTGGTCTAATATTTCAAATTCTACCACATGGACATAGAGAGATGGGCATGCCTTTGAAATAAAGCTCTGGAACATCAAATAAGGAGTATTTTGTAGGTATAAAAGACAATTCTGAATTTTTCATGATAGTTAATAATAACAAATTTCAAATACAAACATGAAAATCACTGTTACAGTTATTGCATTCTGTAAATTTTAGAATAATCTTTTCTCTATTTATAAAGATATTGCTGGTTTGTGAAAGCAATTTTGTCAAAGCTTTTTAAGCTTTTTATTATTATTTTGGCACAAATTAACATCTTTTCTATATCAAGTCTTTAATGCATGAGCAGGTTATAACTATCTATCTTGATCTTCTCTGATTTCTTTGTTTCTACCATCTGATGTGGTTACATGTAAGGTTCGAGGCAACAGCCCTGTTGTTGGGTAAATAAGAGTCTTAATGTAGACCAGAAGCTTTCTGAAAGTCCATGGCTTTTTAAATGTTCACTTACTATAATGGAATAGGATTTAGGGGAAAATCTATACACTACCTTGGCCTTAATAACATATAGAATGGACTCTATGATGGCAAATTCATTTACCAGTTTTCCAGAGTTACTAACATTGGTTCTGAAATCCCAGCATCCTGCCTCCTGGTAGATTTTTTTTCCTACTGGGTTGCCAAGGGACCCACAAAGAGAGAGGTGCTACGCCATCTTGTGGCCGATGTGTACCCACTGCTGGAGTCTCGTCCTTGCCACAAAGTGAAGCAGGCAAATTGATAATGGAGCGTCTCAGAGCTCCTCCCTAAGGATGCTTAGTAATACTGTCCGAAATTAACAATTCTACCTAGAAGAAAATCTGAACTATTAGATTTGCTTGTCTTAACATTGTGCTTTTATCTAAAATATGCAATGAATCAAAAAAAAAAAAAACCCACACATGGGACAAGTCAACTTTATCCGTTCACATATGCACTAGAGGTTATAGCAATAATATCCTGGCTTTGTGCTATACCTTCCTTTCTTAATTTCTTTAATATGCATTTCTTAATTTTCAACACATAAGTCCTGTACATATTTTGTTAGCTATACCAAACAATTTCATTTTTTGAGTGACTGTAAATGGTATTATATTTTTGAATTCAGTGTCCATATGTCCATCACCCTTTTTTCTTTTTTTAAAGAGTTTATTTATTTATTTGACAGAGAGAGATCACAAGTAGGCAGAGAGAGAGGAGGAAGCAGGCTCCCCGCTGAGCAGAGAGCCTGATGAGGGCCTTGATCCCAGGACCCTGAGATCATGACCTGAGCGGAAGGCAGAGGCTTTAACCCACTGAGCCACCCAGGCTCCCTGTCCATCATCCTTATACAGAAATAAAATTGATTTCATATGTTTATCTTTTGTCCTAAAAACTTTATGAACTCATAGTTCTAAGAATACTTTTATAGATTTATTTGGATTTTTCTACACACACAATCATATCATCTGCAAATAGGGACAATTTTATACTTTTTAATTTGTATGCCTTTTATTTCCTTTTTATTTACTTTTTACATTGGATGGAACTTCCAGCACTTTGATAAATAAGAAAACAGTCATTCTAGGGCGCCTGGGTGGCTCAGTGGGTTCAAGCCTCTGCCTTCGGCTCAGGTCATGATCCCAGGGTTCTGGGATCGAGCCCCACATCAGGCTCTCTGCTCAGCAGGGAGCCTGCTTCCTCCTCTCTCTCCACCTGCCTCTCTGAGTACTTGTGATCTCTCTGTCAAATAAATAAATTAAATTAATTAAATTAACAGTCATTCTAGACAGTTATTGGAGGAAACGTTCAACCTCTCACCATTAAGGATGGCATTAGCTGGATGTCTTTTCTTTCTTTCTCTTGCCAATTTCTCTAGCTAGAAATTCCAGTATAATATTGAAAAGAAGAGATGAGAGCTGACATCCTTGTCTTGCTTCTGATCTTAGGGGGAAAGTATCCATTCTTTTATCATTAAGCATAATGTTAGCTCTGGGCTGTTCATAGATTAGCCTCAGCCGACAGGAAAATTTTGCATCTAGTTTGGTGAGTTTTATAATGAAAATGTTGGTTTTTTTGTCAAACGCTTTTTCTGTATCTATTGATATGTTCATGTAATTTTTGCTTTTTATTCTATTAATATGGCATATTGCATTAATTGATTTCTGCATGTTAACCAACACTTATAATCCTTGGAATACATTTTAATTAGCTATGGTATATAATTTTCTTAACATGCTGCTGGATTTGGTTTGCTAATATTTTAGGATTTTGAATCTGTATTTATAAGAAATATTTGTCTGAAGTTTTCTTGGGATTTCTTTGATGGTCTTGGTTTCAGAGTAAAACTGGTTTTATAAAATGATTTGGAAAGTATTCCCTTCCTCTTATGTTTCAAAGGGGTTTGTGAAATTGGTATTCATTCTACTTAAAAGTGTAATAAAATTCAGCAGTATGGGTATAGGCTTTGCTTTGTGGGTAGTTTTAAAAAATATTTTATTGGGCGCCTGGGTGGCTCAGTGAGTTAAAGCCTCTGCCTTCAGCTCAGGTCATGATTTCAGGGTTCTGGGATAGAGGCCCACATCGGGCTGTCTGCTCAGCAGGGAGCCTGCTTCCTGCTCTCTCTCTGCCTACTTGTGCTCTCTGTCAAATAAATAAATAAAATCTTTAAAAAATATTTCATTAATAGTAAATAACATTAAATAGCAAATCATAAAAAAAATTTTTACTATTTTAATCTCCTCACATGTTATAAGTTTATCCCCATTGCTTATTTTTATTATCTTCTTTCTTTTTTTTTTTTTATTATCTTATTTCTTATTACCTACTTTGGGTACTTTATGTCTTTCTAGGAATTTGTCCATTTCATCCCAGTTATTTGTTGATATTATAATTATTCATGCTACGCCTGTATAATCCTTTTTATTTCTATAAGGTCTATGTAAATGTCTCTTCTTCTCTGTACCTGATTCTTGATATTTGAGCCTTCTCTCATTTTTCTTGAAAGACTGCCTACAGTCATGCCAATTTTGTTGATCTTTT
The DNA here is from genome assembly GCA_004023965.1 of Spilogale gracilis. NCBI lineage: Eukaryota > Metazoa > Chordata > Mammalia > Carnivora > Mephitidae > Spilogale > Spilogale gracilis. Next base: position 133,984 of record PITA01002943.1, read on the forward strand.
CAAAGAAACAACCTTCAGTTTCACTGATTTTTATATTGTTTTCCTATTTTTTATTTCATTAATCCCACTCTAATATTTACTATTTCTTTCTTTCTTATTGATTTTAGTTTGTTTTTCTTCTCCCAGTTTCTTAAGGTGGAAGGCTTAAGTACTTCTTGGAAATATTAAATATTTCTCTCTTTTTCTTTAATATAGGCACTTGCGGCTGTAAATTTCATTTTAAGTGCTCCTTTAGCTTTATCCCAAACACTTTATATGTTTTGTCTTGAGTTTCAATTGTTCAAAGTTGCATTTCAAAGTATTTTCTAATTTCCCTCTTGATATCCTCTTTAACTCACTTGTGATTTCTCACTGCATTTAATTTCCACATACTTGGAAGTATCTAAGTTTTTCCTTGTTATTTATTTCTGATTTTAATACCTAAGCGACCTGAGATCAAGCCCTATATCAGGCTCCCTGCTCAGCAGGAAGCCTGTTTCTCCCTCTCTCACTCCACCTGTTTGTGTTCCCTCTCTAGATGTGTTTCTCTTTGTCAAATAAATACATAAAATCTTTTAAAAAGAATACCACTGTGGTCAGAAAATGGACTGTGTATTATTATTGAAGTTTGTTTTATCGCTCAGCATGTCACCTCTTCTGGAGAAGGCTCTGTGCTCCCTATAGTAGGAATATACACATCCTATCACTGTTGAGTGGTATGCTCCATAGAAGTTTACTAGGTAGAGTTGGTTTACAGTATTGTTCAAGACTCCTATTTCCTTGTTGCATCTTCCATCTTGTGTGTATCACTATTGAAAGTGGATTACTTATATCTTCTATTGCTATTGTTGAATTTTCTACTTCCCCATTTCTTTCAGTTTTGTTTCATGTATGTTGGTGCTTATTGTTAAGAACATATGTATTTATGACTGTTTTATCTTCCTATTATCCTTATAAAATAAGCCTCTGTATCTTTTAACATTTCTCTGTCTTAAAGTTTATTTTGTCTGACATCAGTATAGCCACTCTGGCTTTCTTATGAGTGCTATTTGCATAATATATATTTTTTCACCCTTTTATATTCAATCTTTTTGTATCTTTGAATATAAAGTGTGTCTCCTACAGCATATATTTGGATCTTGTTTTTTCCCCCAATCTGACTCTCTGTCCCTAGTTGAATTGTTTAAATCTTTCATATTTAGCATTTTTGTTAACATAGTTGGGTTTATATCTGCCATTTAAAATCTTGCTTGTTATGTGTCTAACATCTTCTTTATCCTCTCCTCTCTCTAGCTTTCTTCAACAAAGTAGACACCCTACAATTTAACATGTATTTCAGATGTAGTTTTGCTAATAAATCTACACTGAATCTACAAATTTATCAATTGCCACCGTCTACCACAAGCTCCATCATTTTTGAGAATTCTCTTAGACATGTTCTTTTGTTAATGAGCTCAATTCTTTTGCAAATAGATTAGAAGCTGTCTTTTACTGTTTGCTTCTCTCTCCATGCAAAATTTCTAGGCCAAGCTTCTGGGGGTGGGCACAACGGCAGGCTTCTCAGTGAGTGACACCTTCAATCTATGAACTGAACTTTCAGAGGAAAGGGGCAGTAGCGTGAATTCTTACCAGATTGCATCACCTAGTGTGGAACCACTAACTAACAAGCAGGGTATATATTGAATATATTCTCAATGGTTTCAAGTCAATGTTACACAGATGGGTCCTGAGTAGAAGGTAGTCCTGCCCCTCAACTGCACCCATTCATCATAGCCTAGGCAACAGGTAGCCGGGAACCGGATGAAAAATGTTGCATGAAAAATATCCTCCTGAGAAGATATCCCTGACAGGGATCTAGAGGGAGGGAGAGCTCATGTTCTGGTTCTCGGCTGGAAGAGTTTGGAGTGGAATTTGTATCTTGCTGAGCTTAGTTCAAATATTAAACTCCTGTTTTGCTTGCTGAATTTTCATAATTTTCTTGAATAGATATTTATTCATTTGATGCCTGCTCTTCAGAGCATTTTCAGAGAGTACAAATGGTTGCTTATAGATTATATAAATATGTTGTTATATTTATATTATATATAATAAATGTTATATATAAATATAAATTACTGTTTATGTAATAAACATGACTATATAAAATTACATGTATTTGTGTCTGTATTTATATATAACTGTACTTATTCTTGTTACAGATACAATGGTTGTTTTACATATATATATATATGATGTTACATACATGCATATATAAATTTTCACCTCTTTCATAGGGAAGTGTTCTATAGAGCTCTTCATGCTCCATTCTGGGAATAGATCTCTGTCTATTCATTTGGGTTTTCTTGTTTTGTTTTTGAGGAGGAATAAGGAGATGTATGTCCATATCCCAGAAGCAGAGTCCTCACATTAGTTCTCATTTTATGTAGTCAAATGTACAAATCTGTCAGTTTAGTGCTTCTGGTGTTCTTTCTGAGAAAGCGCTCAAACATCCCAATAGTATAAGTACTTTATCCAATTTAATTTCCCCATATTAATAATTTGATTAATACAAATCTTTTATTTCTTTGGAAAATATTTTTACACTAATATCCATCCAACCTAGCTGGCTGAGTGTTTCTTTCTCTCTCTCTCTGAATTGAAAGACCAGGACAATTTTCAGTACAATTAAAATTCAGTAGGTTTGTCCAACTAGGCTTTCTAGTCACTGTCCTCTCTCACCACACATCTATACCAAGTTAGTCAATACTTTTAGTTATAACAGATCACGGCAGTAAGTTGCTCTCCCTTTTTTTTTTTAAGACTGTATTTATTTGACAGAGAAACACAGCCAGAGAGGGAACACAGCAGCTGGAGTGAGAGAGGGAGAAGCAGGCCTCCCGCCAAGCAGGGAGCCCCAGGCGGGGATTGATCCTGGGACTCCAGGATCATGACCTGAGCTAAAGTCAGAGGTTCAACCACTGAGCCACCCAGGCACCCCTAAGTTGTTCTCCTTTATTATATATGAATACTTTTTTCTAAATATTCTTCTTTTTCAGAACTATTCTGAACTTAGGTTATCTACCAAGTGAAACCACAGTAAGTTTAAGTTTGCTTCTTAGAGCAGTGAAATATTTTAATAGCTAATCTTTCTATCTAAAATAAAAGTATAGTTTGGTGGTTCTATACCACCCTGGGCGCCTGGGTGGTTCAGTGGTTGGGTGTCTGCCTTTGGCTCAGGTCATAATCCCGGAGTCGCAGGATCGAGCCCCACGTTGGGCTCCCTGCTCAGCAGGAAGCTTTCTTTACCCTCCCTCACTCCCTCTGCCTGTGCTCCCTCTCTAGCTGTGATTCTCTCTGTCAAATAAATAAATAAAATCTTTAAAAAAATTAAAATTAAAAATAAAATAAAATCAAGGTATGGTCATTCATATTTACATGATTCACACTTAAGAGAACTGAAAATTTCCATAACAGATACTTAACAAATCTCCATTGTAAATATAATGTTTCTTTTGTATAAAAAAGTTATAAAATTTTAATATTATGCTGATTTTTCATAGTATTTGTAATAATGATTTGTTAGTTCACATGAGTGATCTAGTTATTTTACTATTATCGTTGGCAAATATGGACTTATTTTATTAATTACAAATTTTTATATCATCCATTCCCCTGACCCAAAACAATAACACACAATAATAACTATTCGTTTCCTGCTCAAGAGAACTACAAGGTGTTTGCATGTGTGTTAACTACTAAGCTAGCTGTAAGTAATTGAATAATGAACATATCATATGTAACAGCACAAAAATGTTGCAGAAATCATTATATATAAATGTATTTTTACTTTAATAAACACTTTATCAAAAGTTTTAAGTTTTGTCAGATTTATTTTTACCATCTGCTGAATTTTTCTTTTAACTTCTGACCCAATAATAATCCAAAAAATATATACAGATTCTAAATGTTTAATAATTGTTACATGATGGCTACAGATTCTCTTTGGCTATAATACACTATTTTTTATTATGTTGCTACAGTGTTTTTGCTAATTCATGTAAGATTTTTGTATTGATCTTAATATGTAATATTAGACATAATATTATATTCTTATCTGTGATTTTTCCTGCTTTTGAAAATTCAGTAGTATATTTTTTAAAATAGTTTTTCCTTACATCATTCATAAAAAAAAAAGCTTAGTTTCTTTATTATGTATTGGCCCTCTTCAGCTTCATGCACTAATTGCCACACTTGGTCCTTCTCTGACACTCATTTAAGCTTTGTAATTCTTGAGTACTTGCTTTGTCTAAATACTCTTTAAAGCCATGTGTGTTTAAAAATATTAAGTATATCATACTGTATATGTAAAATAAAATAGTACATAAACCTTACAGAACATACATGCAAGAAGAATTTAAGGATTTGGTAAAATCCTTGTTTTACATGTGTAAATGAAAATTTTAAAACTGCCTAACTAGCGACAGAAATTTGACTTAAATAATTGTAATTTTTTGGGTGTATGTATACTTAAGGAAAAAATTAAGCAAACAAAAATATAAATATAATAGACATTATGTCTCGTCAACAATATTGATTTTGTTTATCTACCATGTGTTGAATCCTCTGTGTCAAGATACTTCTAAGTATATAAATCAGTATTTTTTCAATCTTATAATTACTTTAAGATAAAACATTATTATTTTTGTTACTTTAAGTAATACTTGACAGTGTGACTTTTTCATTAAAGTTATGTGACCAGTAATAATTTTAACCAAAGTTCCTACTTAGCCCATATATCAAACCAGGCCATTTCCCAAGCATTTTTGTTAATTTGCACTTAATCCTCACCACAAATCTGTGGAGGAAGCATTCTAAAATACAGTGGATTAGGAATCAGTTTGATTCAGTCAAATTTCAAAATTTTAAAGCTACAGTATTAAAATTTCATCCTGTGTCCATATGACTCTAAAACTCAATGATTTACAGCGCTACTCTAACTCACTATTCTTTGTTCCTTTTTTTTTTTTTTTTTTTTTACCAAAGTAATAGTGTTTCTCTATTTATATGACTAAAATATGGTGCTAGGTAACAGATAATGTACTGTTATCTTTGCGCTTTCCCTCTCTGATCCTATGTAAGTTTTGTTATTAATTATCATCAACTACTATCACCACCACTGCTACATTCAATAGATTATGGATTGCCTAACAAGGATTAATAAAGAGAACTAATTGGTTACTGTTGTGCCATTATCTCAACTGCCAAGGCCACAAATTTGACTTTTCTTACAAAGGCAAATACTTTTGGAATATGGAATGACAGGTATCAAAAGGTTATTGTGACTATTCAAAGCTTAAACTGCAGCCCTTAAAACATTATCTGGATTTTTTGATTGTTCTTTTGTTATCTCTCCTGGCCCTTTCATAGTCTTTCATTAGATGAGCCCCAGAGGTGATCCATACTGATTAAAAATTATGACACTTCATTTTCATAATAGAGGCTCATTTCAATTCTACAGCCAAAAGAGTTTGAATGAAGAGAAAAAGTCTCAGTGAAAAGCATGTCATCAAAGAAGAACGCTTTACAAATTCGAGCTGACAGTCAAAGCACAAACAAAGAAATTTCTAAGACGCTCATATTCTGACCACAGATTTGGAGGTTTTGAAATTCAATTATTTATTATGTAGAAATACTGTTTTCAGAATTCTTCATGTCCTGAAGACCTTGGTTCGTACACGCTTTCATTTACAAATGAAACAAAATTGTCTCTCTTAAAAGACCAGGACTGCTTCCTGATGCTTATAGCAAATATGAAAATGAATGATAGTCTGTGCAAATCCTAGTTGTACTCAGCCATAGGTCCTGAAGGCTTAAAGCCAGAGTCAGATTCAAACCTGCCTCATTGTTGACCAATGAAAATCAAATTGGTATGAATTTTCAGGAGTCTATCCCCCTAAACGCAAAGAGGGAATGTCATGAACTTTCCACCTTACTTCCAACAGGGAAAGCCTTCAACAGTGTATTGAGTGATCCTCTGTAACTGCCTACACAGACTTCCTTTCTCCGACATCTCACATCCTAGCGTGTGTAGTCAATCCATGTACAGACACATTCTAAATAGTTTCTTTGCTTTGGAAGGTAAATTTGAACATACTGTCCTTGAGAGGTTGAACAGTGTCAAGTTAACTCATTGGCTCAGCGTCAGATGGGCTGAGGTGACATGTTTGTGTGACTGTGTGACTGAGAAGTAACATATAGTCTCAGAGGATAATCTCCTCATATGTAGAGTTAAAGTAGTTTTAACATCTAAGAATAGGATTTTGCAAAGATTAAGTGAGTTACTATAAGATAAGATGCTTAGACCTGCACCTCATCTGTACAACAGTGGTTGTTTACTACACGTACAGTGGCTTGAAAATACGTACTTGAATTATTCGATGATATTTGGATGGCTGGGTAGAGCCTAATTCTCCTACCCCTGAGTGCAACCAGATTTAGTGACTTGCACCTACGGAACAGAGTTGTAGATTCTGGTTTCTTAGGCTGGGTCACAAGAGACGTTGTAGTTTTCATCTCTGTCTCTTCTAGTTCATAGGCTCTGGGGGAAGCCAGTTGCTGTGTTATGAGGATACTCAGGCAACCTTAGAGTGGGACCCAAATGGTGAAGAACTAAAGCCTCCCGTCAACCCCCAATAAGGGGCTGATTTATTCTGTTAATAGTCCGATGAGAAGAAGGCACCCATAACACGAACCAAGCTGTTCTGAACTCCTGATTGATAGAAAATGTAAAGCAATGAAATTTTATTATTTTAAGCAATGAGGTTTGGGGTAATTTATTAAATAGCAATGCATGATGAATCTAATGCTTTAGCTATTATTAGTACTACTCTCCTGCCAACATTTCTCACCTAGGCCCAATGTACTTCTGGTTCATGCCTTTCTGCAGACAGACATACTCAAAAACAAAACCGAAGCACTACTGTCATTTCAAATGGTAGTTGTCTGGTCCACTGGATTGAAATGCCTATACACTGACACTGCTCTACACAGAGAGATTGTTTTTGTTTCTTTAATGGTTTTCTCAAACCATGCTATTTGGGAAAATATATTAGTTGTTACAGAATAATCAAAAAATCATTTCCTAACCATGCTGCTATGAATCTGTCCCTCAATACATTCTTGCCCATAATGTTACGTACCTCCTTCACCTTATATATTCACAATGTCCTCTCCATTCAAGTGATTCATTTGATTTGGAACTTCATTAATCAGAACTCCCTAAGATTGTTCATCTCTGAACAATACATCTACTTCATAATAAATAAGAAGCTAATTTCTCTTTGACATGGGTCTAGAAACTCTTACGCCTCTGTGTGTATTGTAGTCATAGGCAGAGCAGACCAGATGTAATGTGTTTTTTTGCACACTGTAATTTATGTGGCTTACCCACCTTCCTGGTGGGTCATCTTATAACATTATCAGTCTCCAATACTCACACTAAAATGTTTTCTCAGCTGCAGGAACTATAAGCCCCCAATTATGCATTAAGCTCCCAGTACATCTAAGGGCACAATACTTCATGTTAACAACCACAGAAGCTTAAAACTGTCTCAATCTTTTCATACCCAAATAATTTCTCTAGCCCTCTCTTTCTGGGATCATATTGAAGATAATCTTAACAGCAAATCTGTCATTTCATTCATAGTTGAAGATATTGAATATAGTGACGTAACAGGGTGGGCTGTGGCATGATGCAAAGATTATTAACCTTTTTTAACGATCTGTGCTTATTAGAAGCAGCCTAACCGGTGAATTCTACCAAAATTTAAAATAGAATTAACAGCAACTATTCAGAAACTATTCTAAATAAACAAATAAATACTCCAAATTTATTGTGTAAGAACACTATTACACAGACAGCAAAACAAGCCAAGCCATCACAAAAATGAAACAAAACCGCAGACCAATATTCTTTATGAAAAGAGTTTAGAAATTCTCAAAAAATAAACAAAACCCAAAACTAGAAAAATAAAACAGCAAAACATAAAAGGCATTATACAACCTTAGCAAGTGTGATTTATCTTCAGAATGAAAGGATGGTGTAGACATCCCCAAATCAATGTAATATACAATATTAATAGAATAAGCACACACACACACACACACACACACAAACCCACGATGTTCTCAAGAGATGAAGGAAAAACACTAGAGAAAAGTAAGATGCTTTCAAATAAGCACACTAAAAAAAAAATCAGGAAAGTAGCTCGTTCAGCCTGATAATGAGCATCTACAACAACACACTAAACAACAAAATAATCCACAGCTAACATGATACTTAATCATATACAAGATCATGAAGAAGACAAGGATGCAGGCTTTCTTGCCATTTCTATTCAACATTATACTAAAAGTTGTAACAAAAAAATGAAGAAAAATAAGTAATAAATTAAAAGCATCCAGATTAAAAAAAATTAAAACTATTTCTTTCCATTGTATATAGAAAATTTTAAAAAACTGCTAAAAATTTTACAAAATATAATAAATAAGTTCTGCAATGTTACTAGATACAAGATCAATAATCAATGGTATGTATATATACCTACATATAATAATCTAAAAATTGAAGCAAAATATTTTCATTTAAAATAGTATCTAAAATAAAATATTTAGGAATAAATTTAAGAAAAGCAATGCAAGGTTTTTACTCTGAAAACAATAACTGTTTTAAGATATCAATGGAGTTCTAAATAAATTATAAAACATTTTATGCTTATGAATCAGAAAATTTAATACTGTTGTGGTGACAATCCTCCCAAAACTGAGTCACAGAATCCATGCAATCCCCATCAAAATCCCAGCTTTCATTTTGTAGTAATTGACAAGCTGATTCTGAAATTCACCTGGAAATGCAAGGGAGCCAGAATAGCCAAAACAATTTTGAATATGAACAAATTTGGATGACTCATACTTTCTTATTTCAAATTTGCTTACTTAAATATAATATTAAGTAATTTTTTATAGTACTCAGGACAGTGGAATCCTACCATAGAGACAGATAGGTAGAATTGAGAGTCCTAATTGAACCATCAAATGTACTGTCAACTGACTATCCATAAGGAGGATATGGTGAAAGAATAACGTTTTCAAAAACAGTGCTTGATTGGGGCGCCTGGGTGGCTCAGTTGATTAAGCGACTGCCTTCAGCTCAGGTCATGATCCCGGAGACCCGGTATCGAGTCCCACATCGGGCTCCCTGCTTGGCAAGAAGCCTGCTTCTCCCTCTCTCACTCCCTCTGCTTGTGTTCCCTCTCTGGCTGTGTTTCTTTCTGTCAAATAAATAAAATCTTTAAAAAAAAAAAACACAAAAAACCCAAAAAACAGTGCTTGATGGCTGGGTACCTACATGAAAAAGAATGAAATTTGACCCCATACTTCATACAATATAAAAAATTAATTCAAAATGGATCAAATACTTAAATGCAAATGCTAAACTAAAAAACTCTTAAAAATGAGTAAATGTTTGTGATCTTTCATTAAGAGATGTCTTAATATTACACCAAAAGCACAAGTGATAAAATAAATATTTCATCAAAATTAAAAACTTTTGTATCTCAAAATACACCATCAGAAAAAAAAATTAAAAACAACAACCATCAAGACAGTTCAAAGTTGACATCTTAGTGGTGTTCCAAGTAGCCTAAAGGTTACATATCTCTAGCTCATTAATCAATGCCCTCTAGTTTATAGCTTGACTAATTATAGCTTCTTGGAGATCTCAACAGAACACTGACCTAGGGCATATAAGGAACCACATGTTCCCCAGATCAAGCCTGACCACACTTGAAAATAGACATTCCTAATGCCAGCAAGTCTGCTTGAAATCAGACTGAGAATGCTTCCCCTGCACTTTGCACTCACCACTTCTCTGTGCCTCACCCTTAAAAACCTCTTGCTTAGTCTAGGACTTCGGGGGTGGTCTTTGGAAAGAAAGCAACTTTTTTCTTTACCATCAACACTTGTCTCTAGTATAGGCCATCAAGCAGTGAGTGGCTGTACTTGAGTTTCATTAACAAACACAGGAATGGAAAAAAATGTTTGCAAATCTTGTATCTGGGAAAAAAACCTGTATCTAGAATATTTAAAGAATGCTTACAACTCAATAATACAAAGAAAAATAATCTAATTTTTAAAACAAGCAAAGGAGAATAGACATTTCTCCAAAGAAAGCATACAAATTTATAATAAGCACAGGAAAAGATACTCAGTATGATTATACATTAGGGAAATGCAAATCAAAACTCAAGGGATACCACTTCATACTCACCAAGATGGCTATTTTTTCAAATACAGAAAATAAAAAGTTGGTGTGAATGTGGGGAGTAATCGAAATTCTCAGGTATAGTTGAAGGGATCACAAAAATGATGCAGCCACTTTAGAACAGTCTGGTAATTCCTCAAAATGTTAACCATTTTGAGTTAACCATGTAATGCAGTCATAATACTGCTAGGTATCTACCCAAGACAAATGAAAACATTTATCTACACAAAAATTTGTCCAAAAAATGTCCAAAGAAGGAATATTCATAATAGACAAGTGAAAACAACACAAATGCCTATTGAATGACAAATAGATAAGTAAAAGGCATATGTTCTTATAAAGAAATATTATTTAGCAACAAAAAGGAATGACACAGTGAGACAAGCTACAGAATGGATGAACCTTGAACTTAATGCTGAGTCAAAGAAGCCAGTCACAAAAAGCCATATATTGTATAATTCAATTTATATTAAATATGCAGGAGAGACAAATATAGTAGCCCCTCTTATCCAGGAGGGGCAAGGGAAGATACATTCCAAGACCCCCATAGTTAACCAAAACTGCAGATAGTACTAAAACCTATATGTGTTGTGTCTTTCCTATGCACACATATCTACTAGAAACTTTGATTTATAAATTAGGCACTGTCTGAGATTAACAACAACAAATAATAAAATGTAACAATTATACATACTATATACTGTAAGTATATGTGAATATACTATACTGGGAAAAAACTTCACGAATGTGGTCTCTCTCAAAATATCTTATACTGTACTCACCCTTCTTTTTCTTGTGATGATGTAAGATGATAAAATGCCCTTGTGATGAGATGAAGTGAGGTGAATGATAGAGACATTAGGACACAATTCTAACGATATGTCAGAAGGAGGATCATCATCTGCTTCTGGACCACAATAGACTGTGGGTAACTGAAATTGTGGAAAGCAAAACTATGGTTAAAAATGGGGGACTACTGTACCTAGAAACAGAAAGTGGATTACCTGGGCCTGGAAGAAAGGAGAAACAGAGAGTGAATACTAACAGTTATGAGGTTTCTTTTTGGGGTGATGATAATGTTCTGTAATTAGATCATGACAACAGTTTCTACAAACCTGTAAATACACTAAAACCACTGAGATGTACTTTATAAATGTTTGAATTTTATGACACATAAATATCTTATTAAAGGTGTTATTTCAAGAAAAAAAAATTACGGAACCCACTAGTAATGTCCTAAAAGATGGGAGATATTGGTACATAGCTTACAATTCCCATACTAAATAATCACAGTTCCTACAGTAAAGTTGCTCACTTACTAATTAAAAGACAAACAGGTATGATACCTATTCACATAGTTGTGCAGCACTGTGATGGAGCTGTGAATTGGGGACCTGGGGCACAACAGGTGTCAGTCAGTGAGAGTGACAGACACACAGAAGAGATGGCTTGTGGACTGGGTCTTGAAGCTAAAGAAGAAAGGAAGCAGTGGTGTCATAGCGGCATCGCATAAGAATGAGAAGTTAAAAAAAATAATAATAAAAAAAAAAAGAAAAAAAAAGAATGAGAAGTTAAAAACAAAACAAAGAATGAGAAATTAACAATTTAGTGGAGAGGTAGAGAGGATCATAAAGGAGACACAATTTTATCCTGAGAATTAAGAAAATTCCAGTAAGAAACCTAGATGGGAGGAGGATTACCCAAACAGATGTTCTAAGAAAATCCCTTGAGGGCACCTGGGTGGCTCAGTCATTAAGCGTCTGCCTTAAGCTCAGGTCATGATCCCAGAGTCCCAGATCAAGCCCCGCATCAGGCTCCCCGCTTAGCGGAAAGCCTGCTTCTGCCTCTCTCACATCCCCTGCTTGTGTTCTCTCTCTAATTGTGTCCCTGTCAAATAAATTTAAAAAATCTTAAAAAAAAAAATTCCTTGAAGTATAACTGGCAAAAACAAGAGCAAACAAGCAAACAACAACAAAATGGTAGGACTCAGCATTAGATATAGGAGAAGAGCTGGATATGAAACCTTATGATTTGAAATTCTCTTTACATTTATGCCTTCTTCTGGTGACTTTTAGTTAATGGTGATTTTTCTATTTTTTTCTTTTTTTAATATTTTATTTATTTGAGATAGAGAGAATGAGCAGTGCGGAGAGGCAGAGGCAAATGGAGAAGAGGGCTCCCCACAAAGCAAGAAGTCAGATGTGGAACTGATCCCAGAACCCTGGGAACACGACCTGAGTCTAAAGCAGATGTTTGAGCCACTGAGCCACCCAGGCGTCCCAACTGTGATTTTTCTTAATGTTGATTCTTATCCCCACTTTTTCCAACTCCAGACAAAAATGAAAAATGAACAATTCCAAAGAATGATTGAAAATACATTTAATAGACACTGTTACTATTTAGAGTCTACCAAAAAAAATATTTTAGAAATACCACATACACTTTACATTACCCCCCTCCAAACAAATTATTTCTGTATGGCTGATTATAATGGTTCGATTTCATTAAACATAAACTGTTCCTTCATTAAAATGACATTTAGTTAAACCTTCCTTTCTTTGCCATAAATTTCTGTAGCAATGTCTGACATATTTCTATAGTTAAGGACAAAATTTTAACCAGAGATATAAATATAGTCAATAAAGATGAAAATAAATCATTACAACCTGCTAATGTGTTGGGAAAGGAATTTATGTCTGCTCCTTAATTGTTATCCTACTTCAAATTTTGTTCACTCATAATATTCAGATAATGCATTTCGGTAATTTTTACGGTGACATGCTATAATTAAGAAAATTATTAAATTATATGTTTAAAAAAGAAATGAATGGGGCTGGCTTAAATTTCTTTAGGATAATTGTAGAGTGAGTTTCCAAAATGATTTCAATTGCCTGCTTATGCTATAGCTTGTTTATGATATAATCCTAATTGCCATGAAGAAATTTTTTTTAAAGATTTTATTTATTTATTTGACAGAGAGAAACACAGTGAGAGAGGGAACAGGAGCATGGGGAGTGAGAGAGGGAAGTAGGCCTCCCCCCCAGCAGGGAGCCCGATGGGTCTCTGGGATCATGACCTGAGCCGAAGGCAGTTGCTTAACCAACTGAGCCACCCAGGCACCTCATCATGAAGAAAATGTTTTTCAGCAAAGATTGGTAATTGATATTCATATAAATTGATTATTTTTCTTTTTTCATTTTCTTTTTCTTTTTATTTTTTTTAGTGTTCCAAGATTCATTGCCCATGCCCCACACCCAGTGCTCCATGCAATAGGTGCCCTCAGTACCCACCGCCAGGCTCTCCCATCCCCCCACCCCCTCCCTCCAAGTCCCTCAGTTTGTTTCTGTGTCCAAATTTATTTTAATAAATGTTTCACATCTTTAATATATATTTTATATGTCAAGTCTTTCCTTCAGTTTTTCACTTCTATCTTTCTTCATATCATTGCCAATGAAATTTAATTACACTTAGAATTTATAAACATACATTGAAAAATGAGGATACAAGTTTCAAAAAACATTTTAAGTACTATATATACAACAGTATAGTATACTGAAAATACTAAAATTAAAGGAAATAACTTGTTAACATTTTACACAAACCTATGGAAATATTTCCTTTAAAGATGAAGTGAACAACTACATTCTCAAGAAAACTAAGTCAAGAAAACTTGCTGCCAGGAAAATGAACTACAAGAACATTGAACACAGTTCTTTAGGTTAAGCAACACCAACTTTGGATTAGAATCCACAGGACAGGGGCACCTGGGTGGCTCAGTTGGTTAAGCGACTGCCTTCGGCTCAGGTCATGATCCCAGAGACCCGGGATCATGTCCCACATCAGGCTCCCTGCTCGGCGGGAAGACTGCTTCTCCCTTTCTCACTCCCCCTGCTTGTGTTCCCTCTCTGGCTGTGTTTCTCTCTGTCAAATAAATAAAATCTTAAAAAAAAAAAAAGAATCCATAGTACTAGAATTAAATCCATAGTACAAGATTAAAATCTGCACTTTAAGAAAGGGCAGATAAGTGAATAAATACAAGAGACAGTAGAATGCATAAATCAAGCAAAATGACAATATCTTGAAAAGTTTCTAACACATTCAGAAGTAAAATATATAACAACAGTTGGGATTTTAAAAGGGATAATGAGTTAAGTTGTCGTAAACTTCTTACTTTATTTGAGACTGAAGTAGTAACTTAGAGTGTCAGCAATAATTTAACAAATTTTGAAATAAATGAAAAACCACTAAAGAATGAAGAAGATATTACCAAGATGCTTAAAATAAATTAAAAAAAAAAAACATGCAACAACTAACCCAAGGTTAGGTAAGGTAACTATGTTAACGTTGAAGTAAAGAGATTTGGGGGTACCTGGGAGGCTCAGTTGCTTACGCTACTGCCTTCAGCTTGAGTCATGATCCCAGGGTCCTGGAATCGAATCCAGGTTCTAGCTTCCTACTCAGTGCTAAATCTGTTACCCCCTCTCTGTCTGTCCCTACTCCCCACTTGTGCGTTCTATTACTATCTCTCTCAAATGAATACATAAAATCTTTAAATAAATAAACAACAAAAAAGGAGATCTTAAGACATGGATGGCCAAAATATGGATGATGGCCTCAAAAACATATTTTATTTTATTTTTTTTATTTTTTTTTTTTTTATTTTTTTTTTTTAAGATTTTTATTTATTTGACAGAGAGAAACGCAGCCAGAGAGGGAACACAAGCAGGGGGAGTGAGAGAGGGAGAAGCAGGCTTCCTGTGGAGCAGGGAGCCCGATGTGGGACTTGATCCCGGGTCTCCGGGATCATGACCTGAGCCGAAGGCAGTCGCTTAACCAACTGAGCCACCCAGGCACCCCAAG